>MWRH01017260.1:0-18289 GCA_002157025.1 Melampsora abietis-canadensis | reverse complement strand
CCGTTGTCCAACTTGTTATTGTTCTTCAAAAAGTCCCACAATTGTACCATCAACATGCTTGCCAACCGTTCCGTCGATTTCGTGGCCGTGGTTCCAGTCACAGTCGATTCACGTTCAGCCGTTGGTTCCATGTCCAGGTCTAGAGCGGTGGATTCAGCCATGTCCAAGTCGTGATTGCTTCTAGAAGGAGCCGCGTTCGATAGCGCGTTTGTTGCGTCCGGTCGCGTCCCTTTTGGTGTGAAACGTCTGCCTCGGGTTAAGGATGGAGATATAGGTGGCATAGAGGAATTCTGAGAGCGATGAAAGGAGTTGCAGGTGTTTGAAAGTGATAGGAAGGTGGTAAGAAAGGGTGATTGACGAAAAAGAAGACGCGATTCCGCAGTCACTGCGCAAAAGTTAGCTGTAGTGGTACGAAGTCAGAATTCCTCCATGCGTTTATGCATGCAGAGGATGCTTAAACAGGCCGACGCCGGTCCCAGCTTCCTTCCGGGACGCCAAGCCGGTACTCACATTAGCACCCGTTGACGTTGCGCACGTCCTTCCTGGACTTTTCAAAAGTCCGGATGTGGCAACCTTTTGCGGGTTGACTGTAATGGTTACGGCAGTGTCAATTCAGACATGCAGTGCCAACAAACCTCGGGTACATACTGCCCTGGTCGTTCTTGAGTACAAGTATTGCCTTTATAAGTACTGGTATACAGGCCGGTACTGATCCTGGAGGGTGGCGGGCCACCCAGTCCACCCAGTAGTTGGTATTAAATTAGTTGGCCCCGGCTAGCGATCTTCAACTTTAGGTTAGCTAATCTCAATTCTAACGCAAACGATTGCGGGTGCTCTTAGCGCTTCGGAACCACCGTATGAAGGGTCAAACGACAAATGCCTCCCATTGATTTACTCATCAATCAACTTCCAGCCTCATCGTCCTCCAAACCTCATCCTCGGCTTGGTCCAATCGTTCCCGACATTGTTTACGAATACCTGCCGAGCCCCGAAGGTATCGATACAAATCTTATAGTGATGTTCCATGGACTTGGTGAGTACGATCATCAAGCGATATATGACTTTTTAAGAGAGTTGTATCTCTGCAGACCCTTCAAAACTCACACACATATGGCTTCTATCGCTTGGTAGGAAACAGGTGATACTCAAAAACCTTTCTCAAATTTGGCGAAAACTTTAAAGCTACCTCAGACAGCTTTCCTCATCATACGTGCTTTTGAGCGCGTACCATTATTAGAAGAAGAAGCTTTTCAATGGTGGGACTCATTCGATCCACTGACAGGTGATCCACTCACAAACCCAAACCCAAGCAGGAGTCTTTCTCGACTGAATGCTGTGCTTGATCATCTCATTTCAAACGAGATCGGATGGCCTGCTTCCACAATTCACCTTTTCGGTTTTGCTCAGGGTGGAAGTTGTGCGGCTGAATTGCTCGTGAACAGGACCCGCAACGCCGAAGCATCCAATGGAAGCAAAGGTATGGCTCAAGCCGCACGACCCGCCCTCGGCTCACTGGTGACCGTCTCGGGACCGCTCCTATCCCTACCTACAATCTCAACTGAGACACGTTCACAAACACCGGTGCTACTGTGGGTGCGGAAACATGAGGATACTATAGGCCGATGGCGTGCAGGTTTTGCCAAGGGTTTTGCATTTGTTGAGCACTGTACGGTTTCGGTTCCTGGTCCGGATGGTCAACCCTCTATGCCTAGAGGCCAGGAATGGGATCCCATCATGAAGTATGATTTGTTTCCTGAAGAGCACAACCTTTGAAAAAGCAACATTTCTGAGAAGGACATCTTTCTTTCATTTCCATTTACTAGGTTCTGGTCCAAACACCTCCGACAAAGGAACGCATGGGAGATTTCTGGATCTACTGCGAGCTCCAGCAATCCGTTGGAAAGCAGTACTGTTTATGAAGTCAATCAATAATTCCGTCATTGATGAAAGCGACAGATTTGTGTATATTGATCCATGATTAAGAGGTCACCGAATAACACATTGCAATGAATCTTGCGATTTAGCAGTGGCCGCTTTTAACCTGCTTTACCTACGAAGCTCTACAAAGACTAATAAGCTACATGTAAGCATTCGACCGCTTCCGAGTTCTAACTGATGCGTCAAGCACTGCGTGTTTTAACTTGTCCATATATGAGCAATGCATGTCTGTTCCAATCTACGGACAGTAGTGGCTCACTGGTCACCGGGTGTAGAATGAGATCTTCTACTCTCACTGAGCCCCTTCATTCCTCCGTGTCTGACAATACACACGAAGTAGACATATCAAGGATGGTGCAGAAATCATGGTTGTGCGTAGCCAGGATATCCAATAGATGTGAGGTCGGAAAAAAAGTATGGGAGGATGCGTGGGACTATGATCAATGACGATCACCCTGGAAAAGCTTTTCGCAGCTGCTCGTTCACCCTGCCGATCAACCACAACAGGGCCAAAGAAGGATGTGTGCCTGTCTCGTTGGACATCCGTTCATGTATTTATAATTGAGTTCACAAAGAGATGTCAGAGGTAGCCTTCCGTCCTGTTCTCATTATATTCTCGGCGACAATTTAGTGATCCGATATCAAAACCTTCGACCTCATGTGGCCTTTTTCATCACCCAAGATCCATCTTCAGGTCTCATCAGAGAGACAACCATTATTACAGTCGAATTCATCAGTCAGTTTAATTCCGTACTTTCTGATAATCAAGAGGACTGCGATCAGATGGAGATTATGAACATCACTGATGGTTAGATATCCAATACTACTTATCATCACCGATCTGATCTCAAGACCTTCGATGAATCACAAATGATAGCTACTCAAGAGACTCTGCTCGATGACTTCATTACCCCTCTACCCAGGAAACAGCTCATCGTTCTATGTCTGATGCGAATGACTGGTCAGTGACGTCATCGCTACAAGTGGAGAGTGACGCGACGATGCAAAGAAAAGAAGTCTTCTGATTAGGTTTTCAATTGGACATATTCCTAGAACCGATCTCCCAAGGCTTGATCCAACCTTTTATCAAGTGAGTTTTTAGTTATATCAATTCAGAGATGGTCACTTTGATAACTTTGAATGAAGTCAACAATTCACATCATGAGACAAAAGTTGATTTTGATTTTGGACGATTAGTCGAATGTTGGAAGACCTTCATGTCACGCCTGATCGAACTGATATTGGCTTCTACGCAGGCCTGATCACTAGTCAGTTGCTTCTTTGTTCCACAATAAATTGCGATTGATTTGCTGATAACAAATCATTGGAATCATCTATGTATCTTGTTAGGTTTATTCGCCTTTTGTCAACTTTGTACCAGTAAGTCAAAGAGCCTGATGACACAGATCACTTTGATCCGGATCCATTTGACCGAATTACTATCATCTGATGAGCTTTACTTTAATTTCTATAGCCTTTTGGTGGGGAAGACTTTCTGATCAGATCGGAAGAAAACCAATCCTGTTGAGCGGACTCACGGGTTTGTCAATTAGCATCATCAGCTTTGGATTGCAAACTACCTTTACCGGATTAGTTATTTCGCGTTGTTTGGCTGGTATGATGAACGGTAAGTGTCTCAATTCCGGAAATTTGTTTTTTTGACAATCATACTGATAGCTACTATATCCAACCTATCGTATGTTCAGGAAATGTGGCGGTGCTCAGAGTAAGTTGCTTATATTTTTTGGAAAAGATTTGAAGCTTCAATTGACGTCTTTGTACCCTCACTAGAGTGTACTGGCCGAAATTACTGACGATACCAACAAAGCTCGGTTTGTTGAAAATTGCTTATCTAAAATCATCTGAAGTCACGGTTAGAAGGTCTCTAAGCGGTGGCGATGACACAGATCTGATCGATGTGCTGACTATTCTTCTCAATGATTCAAAATTATGCAGGGCATTCGGTGAGTTCAATCTGGAAATCAGAGACTCAATGATGATTCTTATTTTCTTTCGTTCTTTCCACGTTCTATAGCTCTTCTACCCATGACTGCTGTGAGTGAATTTTGACAACCTGTCCAGATACAGTGGGTATCAAGACACTTTGCAAAAACACTTTCAAAGACACCTGTTGATCATCATATATATCCTATATCCAGGCCCTTGGTTACATAGTGGGACCAGTGATGGGTGGATACCTCGCTCAGCCCGCAGAACAGTACCCCAATCTCTTTGGCAATATCACCTTCTTGAAGGATTATCCATACTTTTTGCCATGCTTTGTTGCGGGATCGACAAACGCTCTAGCAGTGTTATTGGGGTTTATTTATCTAGAAGAAGTACGCCCCTTTGATCAAATTCTCTTTTACATCATGGATTCAATCATCATTTACTAACATACAAGACTACCACAGACACTCGAATCCAAGCAAACAAAGAAAGGAGAACTCAGTCCACTTATATCTAATCAAGAAGAGGGGTCGTCTTCCATAGACGATCGGACCTCAGATGGTCCTCCGTCTCTGAGAGATCTCTTCACTCCTACTGTTCTTACTGTTCTTTTGAGCTTTTTGTTCCTCGCGCTTCAAAATTCTGCGTGGGCAACTCTTGTTCCACTTTTTTCTTACACTAGTGGGTGCCAATAGCCAGCCTGCTCGATCACACCACATTATGTTCTGAAGCTGATCAGTTGTCCGCGTGATGATTCAATCTTGACAGGACTTGAAGATGGAGGTCTAGGGCTTTCTATGAATCAAATTGGTATGTTGTTGAACTTTCGATCTCTCATAGCGGCCCTAAGCTGATCATGAAACATCTGGACATCTCACTCAAACGGGTGGTGTCTAGGTACGGCACTGAGCACAAACGGCTTTGTAGCCGTGGCTGTCCAGATGGGTGTATTTCCAATGCTTCAACGAAGATTAGGAACCTTGCGCTTGTTCCGAAGTGTTTTGCTTTTCGTACCACTGTCATTTATGCTGTTACCGGTTGTACGACGGCTTACACTACGATCTATTGAACTTGATGGGCCCTTCACTGGGAAATCGGTTGCTCTTTGGGGTCTGATATTTGTGCTTACTATCAAAAGTTTGACTGGAATGGGGATGGGTGTGTCTCATTCTTCAAACAGACTTTTCTCTCCCGGTTTCAGTATATGATGAATTCTTTCTGATGATTGTTTTTTGTTAGTTTGTATCAGTCTCTTACTAAATGCAGCTGCTCCATCAAAGTCATCCTTTGGAGCTCTAAATGGCCTTGGTCAGGTAAGAATCTCAACTACGGATATATTCTTTTTCATAGGTTTCGTTACAAAAAGGATATGACTACTAACATTTAAAAATATTAATCATCACATTAGTCATGTTCAGCTCTAGCCCGGACTGTCGGCCCAGCTTCTGCAGGTGCACTTTTCGCTATCAGCATCAACAACCACTATCTTGGAGGAAACTTGATTTGGGTGGTAGCCATGATTGTACGTGAATATTGACGTCTATCTTCCAGTTTATGAAAATGTCTTTCAAATTGAATCATGGCTGATCTTCAATTCTTCAGGTCTGTGGTTGTACTTGTTTGACATCATGGAGAATTCATTTAGAAGCTTCTCCTGTCAAGAAATCTTCCAAAAATCCATCACAATCAGCTAGGTCAATAGAAAGGTGTGCTTAGTTGACGCAAGCTTACTTTCATGTTCATCAAGACTTTGACCATCCCAACATAGACACGGAGCATTCAAAGACCAAAGTGTCTTACAGAGATCCTATCTTTGCCCTAGGATTCTTGCATGATACACGTTTTCTTTGCTGCATCAATAGCTTGTTAGAGCTTGAGTGGGCTCCGTTCCCATTGTCTTTAGTTATTTTACAGCATCAAATCATGGATTTCAATGTATATAACTTTAAGCATATATATTTCTTGTTATTTTTTTTGTTGTGTGTTTCAAAGTTCAATTTTGACATGGTGTCATTGTAAAAAAACAATTCGTGGTGTGCATAGGATCAGAATAACGAAATTATCTGAAGTCATCTCGATTATCATGATCCTTCAAGTCCGAAGTTGATCAAGGCACGGTCCAATATGTCGCTTCCGAGTCTCGTATGAAGATCTCTGTTTGGCAAATTCAGAAAATGTGTTCCTCGAACGGCGCACCGGTCTTTCAGTATGATCAACCCTTTGTGAGTTTCTCAAATGATCCAGGGTCGTTGAGAAAATATTCGGAGGCTTTGAACCCCCTGAAAAGGAAGAAAATCAAGTCTTCTGAGCTCAAATTCCCGTAACACCTTGCCTGGGGGAGATTGACAACGCAGACTGTACGGAACATCGATAGCTGAATAGATTCAAACATTTGAGAAGCACGATCAAATGAAAAGAAGATCTCCATGAATATTTTAGATAAGACGTATGTTGTTTACAAAATTTTCCAAAGGATTCCACCTCCAGAGATTCAAAAACATATGTGTATAGTTGAGATTTTAATCCTGAGGAGTTAGAGAATCATTATGCGTTGAACAATTTTGAAGACCACCGCCAATGCTGACACTCAAATTTATCCCTGTATCATAATATTCACCTTGAACAAGTGTAGAGTTTCCACTCTGACATTGATTAATAGTCTTTTGTACTATTTCACCTAGCGTACTGCAATTTCCACTGATAGGGGTAGGGTTCTATAAGTTCAAAAGAGGAATGAGTATGAAGTCTCTTTTGAAAGGTCTTTGAATTTCAAGAAAGAAGTGACTTACTTGGTTACAAATCACTATAAATGATCCATCTACACATAGAAAATCGCATCCATTGAGTCCCGGACCAGCTTTGGATGTACAATTGCCATCAAGACTGCCCTCGAGATTATTAACGATTGATAAGATATCTTCGACATGGGCTGGTTCAATGGGTATATCACAGGTAATCTAGATAATTCGAGTGAGATCTCAGTAGTGATGCATGTACATGGAAGTAGATATCTGTTTACCTGTTGTTGACCATCTGAGGTCGAGGACCCGTTACCGCTATCCGGGGAAATCGCAGCTGAGAAGCAAGTTTGCGAGACCTAGCAGATATAAATATATTAGCATTGGTTCAAGAAAAGTTGAGAATGTATACTTCGGAGTGGTTCTCACAAATAAGATCACAAGCATGAAGGAAAAGATAGTGTGCATCATGATATACAGTTATGGAGATGGTCAATTGGTTAGATCGTAATTGGATTGAGAAATGATTTGTAGACTTTGTGAAGGATGATGAGAGTCAGACTTGGAGGATGAAGTGGATAAGAGGTTTACAAAATCTTTTTGGTCATCAGGATAATTGTAGTGTACTTTATATCATTTGAATCGATGTCTTCCTTTAACGCTTAAACAATCAAAACCCATACGACGGTTTGTGGCTTTATAATCCTCAGTGACACTCTGTTTTACCAGCACAGCTTACATAGGGTACTCCGCCCTTTCGAATTTCCCCTCACAGCTGTGAATTTGTTGCTGGCGTTATTAAGTCTGGAGTTTGAGAATAGTCAATCCAGAGAGCCATCCGCTTCAACGCGTGGTGATTCGTAGTCCGGAGGTCTTGGTTGGAAAAACTTCATAAGCCGATAAAAGGTTTTCATTACTAAGAGGAGTGCTGTGAGTTCTTGGAGCAATGACATCAGTTGGTCAGATGTTGTTGACTGTTGGATGATGATGACGATGTCGCCACCACCGCCTCATTCGCACACCAGCAGAGCCTTGGCTGATGGTCTCGCGTGACTTGCTCAGTATATATAATGACTCTGAGATCCAAGGTGAGAATGGCATTCTCATTTCTATGCGGAGGCGGACGTTTACCAAAAAGCAACCGCAAATTACGCACGTTCTGGTGGTCAGACAGCCGTTTTCCATATTTCCGTCATGGTTGATGTTGTCCTTGCGTCCTACATACTCGAGCTATATTTCTCCCGATTTTGGTTGACTTGGAAGCCATTGACAAGCCAAGCTCCCTCTCACACTGTTTCGACTCGCGTCGCGCTTGGGAGGGGTCTCCAGAATCTCAGGGGGTCTAATGTCTCAAATTCACGAAGTTGCGGTGGAAGCTCCGTAGGGGAACAAAAGCTTCCTTGCAATCTCTTACAGTACACCGACGTTGATATCACCCTAACCCACATATTCATGTCATTCAATTTCACCTTCACATTAGGATGCATTCACTCAAACGGGCAAACAAAGCTCAATTCAATGACTTTTTATATAAACATGGCTGGATGAGAAAATGCTTCAATCGAGTGACATATGGCTTTGACGAAGTTTGGGTAAAGCCATATCTAGCTTCCCTATGAGCATCCTTTACTGTCACGATCATTGGTTGAACATCACGCACTTCGTTCAAGCAAACATGAATGAAATTCATCAAGCAAATCACCAATCGACCTCTTCAGCTTCACCTATTCTGGTAAAACAAGTGGCTAGAAGTATCAATGGAATTCACACAGAAGTCTTGACTCAATCTTTTGCCGATCGAATCCTCGTCCTTGTCACTCAACTCGGTAAAGTTGGTACACTGGTCTGTCCTATACATAATCTTGTACCAACTTCCGATCAGATCTATACTCGGCTTTCTGGGACCTCAGACTGATCATGCATTATCTGTTCATCTGAAAATCGTTTATCATCTTCGTTCGTGTTCCGGCGCGACACTTTGTTCGGTTTCGTCATCGCAGACACAGATCACAATGCCAGTCACTTCCATCGATCAACCTTATGACTTATCACCAGAAGTTCCATCCCTGAATTTACCCTCTTTACCTATTCCAAATACCTCTATTCAACTTACACCACTCCTCAGTACACCTCCAAGTGAATCAAGAACGATTTATGAAGTTTTTTTGAATCAAATTGGGATGTTAGTCCTTACTGGTTTTGGTCCAAGACCTAATTTAGATCCTTCACAAATCATTGGAATTGGTAGAAGACCATTAATTGTAGGTTTAGCACTTAAATCAGAAAACTCTCTATCATCATCAACTTTATCAGATGATGTTCAAAGTCTTGTAGATCGGGATAGGATAAGGTTTGGGAGTGTGATGGAAATGATCATGGAATGTCGAGTCTGGTAATTCAGTTCAATGATAACTCTGCTTATTCATAAAAAAAACTTGGATTTGCCTCAGTTGCAGTCATTTTCTCGGAGGAATTAACGTGTCTGTCCCACACCATGCGTTGATACAATGACATCATACATATCTCTCTGTGTGCTTCTTGACCACCCTGTCATGAGATCAGCAGCGTCGCGTGGTTTGAGGCTATGGTGCGGCTCTACAGCTGTGAACTCGCAGAGTGTCGACAGTTTTTTTTTTCCATTGATCTCCTCAAGTCACTTCAAACCTAGATACACATACATACACTTTCAGGTGAAAGGCACAAAACAAACCGAGAGCATTAAGGATATGGATGAGTTTTCAGATTCTACCCACTGCCTCGTACACTACGGTCCAAAGATTCTGTAATTATTACAGTCAAACCAGAAAAGCTTGTCACAAATTCCCCGCCAATTTGCTCGAGTTTTGCGGGCAAAATTGGTCAAGCTTTTCTGATTTGACTGTATGTGAGTTCCACCGTGTGTTTCAGGCATGTTGTCTTCATATGTTGAAAACATGCCCAGTAAAAACGTAACGTAAACATACGTGGTTACGTTTCAAATTGTTATTCATATCTTTGTCTAACACCCATCCTACATGATTGTGGGGCTATGACCCGGCCCCGGATCGACGGGTCTGGCCCTGAGGCCTCCCAGAAACCTCTCGGGCAGGCCCTGGCTCGGCCCAGCTTTTTATGAGGGGGTTTGAAAGCATTGGAGGGCAGTTTAAACCTTTGATCAATCCATTTCTCATGTAAATACAATTCAAAGAGGAGAGAACAAAAGGGTAGAATAACATGCGATAAAGGAGCGTAAAGAAAAGAAAATAAGAGGAGACAGTTGAGGAACAAAAAGTTGGAAAAATATGATAAACAAGTGTGAAAAAAAAAGCACAAAGAATTAAAAAAAAACTAGGAATCCGATAAAACGTTTGTCCCAGGACTTGAGAAAAATTTGAGGCTGAAAGCTTTGATTAGTCATAGACAATCAATAATTAGACATCACCCTGGATCCAGAAGAGAAGATCCTCTCTGAAGGGGCAGCTGAAGCAGGAATAGCCAACAGGAACATGGCCATCCATGATAAAACTGGCCAGTTTGAGTGGTTAGTTTTCCGGAACACTAGGATATTGGCACGTTCATCAACAAGTGGGGCAAGGAGATACTCTTTCACTTCACCCTTGAGTTGAATGAACTTGTGTTGCTTGATGAAATGGTATGGTCAATCATCATCATTGTGAAACTCAGGTTTGGATTCAACCACTTCAATGTTGGGATCTTGAGGGTGTTTGAATTTAGCTGCTTTCTCAGTAAAGTATGCTATGAGTTTGTTGTTGTCAAATCCAAGTTCTTCCAAGGTGAACCCCGTGACAATGTTGAGTTTTTGGCAAGGGTCCAGAATTGGTGAGCATATGTAGACAGGCTTCTTCAAAGCTAAATTCAAATATTGGTCTAGCTTCTTCACCATAGGAAGAATGGCCGCCTTCCAGTTGGCACACTCATATGTGGCCCATGCCTAAAGGTAAAGAGTTAGGCAAGTCAGCAATCATGTACGTATTTATATAAGGTAATAAGAAAATGTAAAGAAAAACTTACCTTTTCAAGTTTTTCAACCAGTCATTGATAGCCAGGCATGGCTCTTGAAAAAGTAGGATACTCATCAGCCTCAATCTTGTTGATCACAATCGCAAGAGGTTGGAGGAACTTGACTAAGTTGCCAACCAAGACCCATTCATCTTCAGTTAAGGTGTGAGGTTCCAAAGAATTGTTGATGTTGCAATAGTATTGCAGAACCTTCTTGAGTTCAAAAAATTGCCCAAGAGAGTAGAAAGTTGAAGACCATCAAGTTGAAACCTTGTGGACAAGTCCAACTTTTCAAGGCTGAGAGAATCTTTTGATGCATTGATCAAGGGCTTGTTTGAGCTGAGTGCTCAACTGGACTTGTTTACAAAAACCTGAAATGCAAGTGAGGATCAAATGGAGTTCTAAATTGGGGGGTAGGTTCAATCAAAGAGGATATTCCATCTGGAACTTTGTCTTGCAGTAATCAAGGGTCTAATGCACTAAAAGGACCAGGGAGAGCTTTGCTGATGAAGATCAAGATTCCAGCTTTAGCAACAAGATTGATAATGTGGGCTACACAGCCGTGGAGGTTGTTCTCATGATTGAAACTGGGAACAAGATTGTGAAGCTCTCAAGCCATAGTTTGATTGTTGAAGGTGTTGTTGGCTGTATGCAATAGAGCTTCTTGCTGAGATTGAATTGATCTAAAGTATGCTCGACAAGGGTAGCCATGTTCTTCCCACTATGAACACCAGTGATCTCCTTCAAATCCAAAATGACCAACTTCATAAAAAAGTTCTTGGTCATCCAATGAGCTGTTATTCTGAGCATTGGGACAGACTGGGGAGATGTCCAGGTGTTGCAAGTGATGCTGATATATTTGACTGTTGAAAGCAGGCTAGTGAGATGGTTGGGGTAGAGACAGAGCTGGGCAATGGTACCATCAGTGATGGCAGTTTGTTTTGTCAGGACGGGGGAAACAGCTGGGTTGATCCAAGACAAAAGATCACAAAGTTTGGGGGAGTCCACAAGCAAGACTGGGAGCTCTTGATTGACAATAAGGCAGATGATTTCATTCATGAAATGTTTCCTGTTGAGTGGGCCAAACTAAGATGAGAAATGACAAGGATCAGTTAAAGTTACATAAAGAAAAATGAATAAGGAATAAAAACAAATCACATTGGCCATCTTTCCACTTGTACCCCAGCCTGTAAGAGTGGTTTGTGAAGTTTTGACCGGTGGTTTGATGTGGTGAGCCCGGGAATTGTGCCTTGACATTTATTTTGTGCTTGAGGTCTTACTGACAGCAATTGCTGCATTACAAACCATAAAAACAGCATTGGGATTGTTATTGAGCTGTTCAATAAATCCCTTGTTGGCTCAACACATGTTCTTGAGAATACCCTCTTTGTCCCCAATTTGAGCAAAGTATTGCCAAACCCAAGACGCTTGGTTGGTGGCAGTGATTTCAGAGTCGTTGGTGTGAGTACTGGAGGCTGCTGCTGAGATCAATTCAGGTGGTGTGATTGAAGTTGTGCTGGAGGCAGTAGACAACGGATCTGTGATATCATGGCAAAGAGATTGTTGAGGGTTAGACTTAGACGTGGAAGACATTGAAAGGGGGTTTGGGGGTATTGGCAACAGGGAAGAGGGTGCAGGAAATGGTAGAAAAAGCCTCAACAACCCTTTCTTCCCCTTCCTTGAGGGCAAATTTTTATGGCGCCCTGGCCCTGAGTGGCCCCGGGACAGGGCTTTTGTCTTTATCATCAGGTTAGGTTCAAGGCCCCAGGCATGGCCTTGCCCCCCTCTGGAAAACCCTTGGGCAGGGCCAGGGCCAGGTCATAGCCCTGCATAATCGCAATTCAATCAGCTTGCATGCTGAAGTTATCAACAATGAAAGTTGCACATACTTACAACATATCTCCAATCAAATCTTTTGGTTACATCCATGAAATGTAATATGCACATTGAGAAAACATAGGTATTATTTTTCTGGAACATGAAACCAATCCAGTTCTTCATTGGTTTTAATTTTGATTCAGTTTCAATTTTGGTTTTATTTCTTGAATTTCTGATCTCCTCTGTTGGCATCAGGTGAGTGCCCTCCATACTCAAGCTCACATTTGGTTTCCTTGGGATCATGATACTTTGGAAACTGGGGCAATACACAGCAAAGACAGGAGGCAATAGTCACATGAGACGCTAGATACATTCCATATGTACAAGCAGAAACAGAAAGTTCTCTGTATTATTTCTCTTTTTTCTCTTCTTATTGACTGATTTCAAGTTGATATTTGATGCTTCATGACCTACTTTAGAATGTAATGTTTCATCCTATATCTAACTTTACCTTCCCTTGTCCCCTTTCCTAAACTCAGGAATCAAAGGAAGATCTTGTTTTTTCTTTTGTTCTATCTACTTCATTCACTTAATTGCATCCACATTGTAATATTTTGTTCTAAAACTTTGTTTATGTAGTTTACATTTATCACCTGTTTAATTTTGATCAGCTTGTCCTTTTTTGTTTAATTGTCAAACTTGTATACTCTTTCAAATCTTCTATGTTAACTTTATATATGCATCAATGAGATTCATTTTAATCCACTTTGAGTGATCAGATAAGTTACATGAAGGAAACAAGAGGTTCTTGGGATGAGTTTTAACAACATGGTTACCAGGAAGACAAAATGAGATGTTGAGTCATGAGGATGCCTGATGAGGCTGATTTGAAAGATGGTAGAAAGTCAAAGGATAATCTTTCACTGTATAAGCCATGATCCTCAGTTGACCCAGCTCAGCCCTGCTCAACATGTATCTTGGGTGGAAATTATTCAATTACAAGTAAATCTGTAGACATTGGTGTGAGCTCAATGTTGTGGACGCACTCCACAGGCACTGTATATGTATAGAGGTCTGTTGAGAGGAGGCAAAGGATGTGTGAGCCAAAGGTGGAAGTTATCTTCCTCAAGGACAAAAACACTATATTGTTCAAGAGGAAGTGGGAAGAAAGTCAATATCCTAGTATTATAAAGCAAAGAAATGACAAGGAAGAAATAATGAAAAACTCAAAGAGTGAATAGTGGTAAAGAGAAAAACAAGACTTGTTTCAAAAAGAGAAATGACTTGATTTCTGCAAAGGTTTTCATGTCTTGGTTCTTTGAGAGTAAAACCTCATTTCTTGCAGCTCAAGGTCCTGCTTGCGACCAGGCTTTTGGTCCCAGAAGTATCAGCTCAACTTAATCTATACCAGTCTTCCATAAAGATGCCAGTTATATATGAAGCACCTGTTGATTTTGTAATGAGCAAATTTATTTTATGTTGTGGTTGATTTATGTTCTGATGAGGTATTGAGACACCTCAACAATATGAGTATTCAATTTACACTCCAGATAGATCCACTTGACATATATTCTATCAAAATTCACAATTTACATCAGGATTTTGTCACCATTAGGTAAGCCCTATGTTCCCCAATTTTTTTTTACTGGGCATGTTTAGAGCACAAATTTTCCTTATTAAATAATCAAAGAATTAAAACTCAAACAACCACCCCAATTTTCAAATCAAAGTCATTACATAAATGTAGATTCTCATTTGTGGTCTAGAAAAATCTTTAAAGTCCGGTTGCAAAAAAGAACTAACATGATGTTTTTTATTTTGTCTTAGATTGATTCATGATTTTAAGCTGACTACTCCATTACAACATTCACCAAACCTATCAATGGACTGTAGTGTCAGTCATGTGGTGGGTGTGGCAGAGTGGGTGCTTGCCAGGGTGGCTTCCTCCTGGTTCAAGTAGTAATGTCTAGACTGACTACTTTGAGGTCCTGACTAACTTATCCCTCTGGTTACAAGTGGTGAGCACCTTTTAAACAACCTCAAAAGATTGTCTAAAAGGTTCCAACTAATGAGTATAGCTTTGTAGTAGAAGTTCCTTTCAGAAAGACAGTGGCTTACCGTTAGACCACGGTTGTTTGTAGGTCAACCCTAAGCCAAGTGGTCCTCCAAATATATCAAAGGTAGCCTGCAAGCAGGGATCTCAACAATTTAAATTGTAAGAACAAGGTCTAATACCAGTAGCTAAACCAAAAACATTGGTAGTGGGCGGACTTTGTCACAAGAAGAATCCAATAAAAAGGAAGGAAACTGATTTCAGGCAATAAGGGTGTGATGAAAGTTATCAAATGGTTATCTAGTTTTAGAAGTGGAGCTAGGGTTGTTTAAGACCAAAGATAAGAAACAGAATTCTGCTGGGCTTCTAAGGGTTGTAATTTGTTTGAGATACGAATATCAGGAGAAAAATTGGTAAGAGTAAAGCCAGATGCCTCCCTTCTATCATGAGGGGAAGCCTCTCTTTATACTTGTTTCCTTTGACTGCCAACTTGTGGTAGGAGGATTTCTTACTTGTGAGGTCTTTGCAGTACTCCTAGAAATGGCTGCTACCATTTCCCAATCCGATTTGTCTTATTGGTTCAGCATCAGTTCTAGTTGCTTAGCTTAAATGGCTGATTGTGTGAGTTTTGTTTGTATTACTTTCCCTTTTTGGCAAAGGCTTTCTTGTCTTATGATTCAGTTTGTTGGAACGTGGGCATTTGTTCCTATCTGCTTGGTTACTATAATCTGTACACCATTTTTTAAGGGTTTTACATTTTAGATGGGTCTTTGGAACTGGACCTCCAAGTTGTACTTATTATCTTTACTTATTTACTTATTTATTTATTTATTTTAATTAAGAATATTTATTTGCAAGATGAAGTGCTTCTGGGTCTTCTTATGGAAGATTTTGGGTGCTGACAGTGCTAGGGCCTCAAGGGGCGCCCCTGGGAGAGCCCAAAAAGGCTGTTTTGGGGTTGGGCGCGCCCAGTATACTACCTGGGTATCAAGAGCCATTGGGAACTGCTTTTTAGCAGCTAAGGCCCATTTTTATTGAAGGATGAACATGCCACTGCTGCAGACATTGACAAAGATGTGAGTGTTGTTGACAAAAACAATATATATGACCACAAAACTCACAATCTTCCTGGGAATCAATGATCTACAAGAATTTGAGCAAGGAGATTTTGCCCTTCATACTTTGGTCAAAGAGAAAGAAATTGAATTGCATTACCACACATGTTTCATTGATGCCCTTTATGTTCACTTGCAATCCAACCATAGAATCAATTAATAAAGACCCTTCCAATGCTCAAGGAGAGAGAAAGAACAAGTCATGAGATGTTGATGATATATGTATTTGAGTACTTCAATAGGTTTGTTTTGATAAAAATGTTTTCTCTTGCCTTTTGCCTTTTGCACCCTCAGAAAAACTGCTCAGTGTTGATAAATATGAGTGTTTCCTTACTTGACTCACATCTTTTGTAAACCCAACCATACCACTGAAGATTGTCTTTCAATCAATCATATGTGTTTTTTCTCACTCTGCTGGCGCCTCTTGGGCCCCCAGCCTCATTAGGTGCTCCCAGCCTGTAGAGGCACGCCCCAGGCGCTCCTTATTTGAAAAGTCGCGCCCACTGTGTGACTTGTAAGGTTACTCTGTGAATTCAGCTCCTCCCGGTTCGCAAGGATATGGAACACTACCTTCAATGCAATATGCTCAAAGGTATGGGATCAGTGATTGTATACAAAGAATACTCAATGCAGGTAACAAAACATCTGGAGGCAAAGACTTTACAGGACTTATCAGGAGGAGAGTCCTGTTTCCTGCTGCACAAAGGGTTTGGGTGTGGGTACAACAAATGTGTTGTAGCGGAGTCAAACCCCTGACAAGGAATCTCACAAAAAGGCAAGGTTCCAGTTTACTGTGCACTAGCCTAAACATCACAGAGGGCCCACATCATGAGAATAACACACTTTTGATCAAGAGATTGTCACAACCCGGCAATATGTTTTTTGTTTCCTTTTCTTGTCCTTTTCCCAGATATATCAAATTTTTGTGCCAATCAATCATCTCTCAACCTGAAATGTTTCATGAACAGCACAAGATAACATGCAACTTTTCCATTGGACCCCATATATAATAATCCTTTGTCTTTGAATTCCCATCAACAAAATCCTTCCACCTCACTGCAATTCATTTTTAAACTTATACCTTACATAGATTTCTTATCTATCCACTTAATCAATTCTACAACACAATGAATCAACCTTATATTTAGCTCAATCACTTGGCAACCATTCAGACCTACCTGCAGAAATATTACATTCATATATCCAAGTTATCTCAATTTTTACCGAGTCAATTGGCTCAACATATGTGTTTGGTGTATAATTGTTTGCCAACATCAAAATTCCTCGAGCATTTCAGGAAAAACAAAGCTCAACTCCCAGATGGATGCATTCATTGTGTTCAGGAATTCAGAGGAATGCCAGCAAAAACAGTAAACCACAAATTGTTTGATTAGAAAATCGTTATTAAAGCACAACTCTTTTCTTTGACAGTGCCTATGGGCTATAAACTGTGTTGAGCTATATTTTTGAGAGTAAGGAAGTTCTACAAAGCTTGAATGTGTTGAATCTGATGGTGGGAGTGCCTGAAGACACTCTAGTATGATATCCTATTGGACCATGTTGCAGGAATAGAAGTTTACCCATACATACAAAGAACTTCACTTCCAACATATTAACCTTGGATTGTTTAATCTGATGTATCCTCAGATCCTAACCCTTGAAAAAAACCTTTCCAAGGCTTTGGTGCAAGGTAATTTTCAGCACAGAAGAATGCCTCAGATCAAAACCATGGATAAGTTCTATCCAAGCTTTTGCCTGCAGTGATGCCTTGGATTTCTCAACCCAAGGCATCTTTGTTGGTAGTGCTTCAAGAAGGCCGCCTGAAAGAATCACACCACACCATAAATCTAGGTGCAGAACTTTGTCACAATAAGACTCACAATGGTGTATGTGCCCACTCCTCTTGTCTGATGTGCATTGTATGATATTGAGAAGTTCCTGTCAAAAAAAATACACCCATCCATAACTCCACAAAACATACCTACCACACCACACATCCCAAATTGATGACTGCCAATTTCAACAGTCAAGTTGTAACCTCCATTCTCACTTGGAAAACCAACATCACTCACAGGGGCCAAAATAGATGCTCACATGGGGTTGAGCATACCACTCCTTCCTGAATTCTCCAAAGATGGTTCATTTTCTTTCAGAATATTTCAATTAAGGCTTTTGGTACTGTTCATTTGATCAGTGTTTTGCTTGAAATTTCCTGAGAATTCTCATTTCCATCTTGGATGAGTATTCTTTGAGCCCAGACAATACTGCAAGCACTACGCAATTAAATGGATTTTGACCTGTTTCCATTGTGTTGCATCTTCAGCGCAATATCACACTCCACAACCACTCCATAATGAGAATGTTTTTTCTATCTCAAGGTTGCAGAGTGTCAGGGAAAATATTGCAGAAAATGTGCAATATTCCCCTAACTCTGCAATTTTTGCCCTAAATAACTGTCAAAAACCAACCACCATTGTGGTGCAGGTTCCTGAGCAACGGGTTTTTTGAACCTGGGTCACCGCAATGTAGCACATTGCTATTGCGGTGCCAAAAAGAACTATGCAACTGCACCACAAGTAAAATATGGTATGATGTGCTTGCGGTATTGGCCCAGATGAGTTCTCAGGATTGGCTCTGAGTCACTGCATACTCAGAACAGCTCAGAACCATGTTAAATG
>KZ122805.1:0-17018 GCA_002157025.1 Melampsora abietis-canadensis | reverse complement strand
ACTTATTGTAAGGAACGTCGAAATTAAAATAGATCATCCAATTCACAGCCAAGAAGGATAAACCAAATCAAAAACCAAATCACACTCTAAATGCTATGGAGATTCAGGTATTGCCGAAGCAATCTCATCTGATTTATGGGTGTTCATAAGTGTTGTGAACCTTGTAAGCAAGATCTGAGCTTCTGGGTTCGTTGAATTCGTCCTCCTCAGATTGTCTAAAATCAAGAACAGGGTGCTACGTATTTGAAGGTCGCCTCAGTTTCGTCTCATCTGAACACAACAAAAAAACATGATGTGCTTACAGATTTCCCAAGGTTGCAATGGTACCACTTATACCCTGCAAGGTTTTAAAGAAAAGTATGAGAGAAAGAAATGAAGGTGGATCTTAAAGAACAAGGTAAGACTTACAATACGAACGATAAGCCAATAATTTGGATTGAAGATAAACTTGCCATTTTGAATTAGACAATCCTTAAACGCGAAGTTGTGGAAAGCAACGTAAATGCAATTCAGTGATCGAAGCTCTGTGAATTTTATCCAGGAACTTCATACTGAAGCTTAACACATACTGTACAGATCCCCAAAACAAAATGCAAGAATGCGATGACTAATTCTGTCACCGTGTTTGCAAAGACTCCTTCCAGTTGTAGTTTAGTGGAATTATCCAGTTCCCTTCGAGTCTTGAACCTTTGGAATAATGAATATACAAATGGAGTATAAATCTGATAGGAGTTGAGGACATGATCTCAGATCGAGAGCTTGTTTCGATGAGCGATGGACTCACCAAGATAGTCAATGCATTGAAGAATGTATAAGAAAGGTTAACGATCACTGTATGATGTACCACACGATCCTGATCGAAGAAATGAAGTTATGATTCTGGATGAACTCATTTTAACGATTCCAAAGGAAAACTGACAATATGATGCAAGGCTTGTGTGAGTCCAATGGCTTNCCATGCGAGTCACACTACAGGTTCCTGGGGAGCAGGTAGGGGCCAACCGCCGGAGATGTTGAATGATGGGCATCACTAATTGTCTGACACGATTATATTCCAGCATAAGTCGAATATTTGCGGTGATGAGTGCGGCTGAAATTCGGAGAGGATTTCAGGAAGTGCATATTCCGTAAGGTAACGTGGAACAAATAAGCTGACCAGATGGCGTCAAGATGATAATCACCAGGAACACATTCAATGCCCATATCGCAGTGGTAGGGAGCACTCTTCCCTGTGGAGTCATTCTGCGCGAGACAGCTGCTTGTTTGACAAAGGCAAAATGACATATGGAAAGCCATAGGATTACTGAGATGTGTTATGTTAATTCACGACGAACGATCTTTTGATGTATGATCAAGGAATGGCATCAAGTGAAATCGCTTACTGCTACAAAATTTTTAGAGACGTCAGCACGTTCAATACAAATAGCGCAATAAGATGAAGGCTCACCCGGCGCATGCAATTGACAAGGTGAACCTAACACCGAGCATGAAATTTGGCCATCGCTGGTCTAAATGACCCGATCGTACGAGTTCATCACAGATCGATTCGATCACCGCAACTATCAAACAAGAGGAGCCATCAACCAGCATGTTACAGTGGACAGGCGTCAGATGAGCTGAGCTTACCTATACTGTATAGAAAGTAGCACAATCCGCAGTGATTTGCGCGATCAAGCTGTATCAGTCCCACTGAAGAAGTTGATAAGCTTGATGCCAAGTTGACCCAATAAATAAATCACAAGTTGGACCCCACTCACTGGTATTCAGGCCAATATGGTATACTTTCTTTGTTTTTGAGCGCATGTAAAGGATGTAAGATGATTGAAAAAACATTCTGAATGCCGAGATTCAACTTAAGCTTTCTTCTACTTATGTTGGTCAGGAACACGAGATTCTCACACTGCCAGCTCCACTACGAGAAAGTATTCAACATACCGCGACCAAAACGGTAGACGACATGGCTGTGGATAGCAAAGGAGAGCAAAGTCATAAGAGAAGTCGTTAGATCGGACCGTGGATGTCGAATGAGGCATCACAGTGATGTATCAAGACGCACTAGCAGGAAGGTCGCGACATAATCAGCTGTCGCCTGATAAGGGTTGAGGTTCGGCTTCAGGTGAAGAACGAATTTAACGACTCGGTTTGAGATGATTTGAGACATGGCAAGGGGAAGTTTATTGACGTTGAACAAAAGAATGTATGGACTCACCGTTACCAAGCTCTATGGAGCAACTTCGTGGCCTGGTGGGGTTGATACATATACCTCTGAGTTGAGCAGTCCATGACCGCTCTGGAGTCAGCTTGATGCGCGTGAGAAAACAAATACCTTTCAAAGAAATACGAACTGCTCAAAAACCCAAACTCAACATGGATGTTCATCGCATCATAAACAAACCTCTTAGAGCAGCTTAGAGCACCTCCAATGCGCACGAGTCCGAATCCGAAATACAGTTGTTCATTTACCTCGGCCGAATAAATAGACAAGCTGTATTTTGGATTCGGCGACACTGCCATGCAGCGCGAGATTGAGCACAAACCCGAATCCTTGATTCGGCTGTAATTTGAGGTTGAGCCTATGTCACACTACACCCAAATGGTCCAAATGTGAGCATCTACCTACGTACTAGGTCGATCGCACAATTATCGTGGAGATAAGCGACAGAACCCATGGGTCCTCGCGCACCAATAATATCGAGCATGCTTAATCTGGGTACCCCTAGATTCCCATTCAATCCAATCTCTATCTACTGTATGCATATCAATCTTCATCAATTCCTTTTGATCTCAAGCATATTCAATCCAAGCAAAATTCATCGTCATGTGACATGTATGTGTAATCTCTAATCCGATTCAAGTTCAAATCAAACTATGTTCAAAAAAGTTCAGAAGAGGTGTATTACAAAAAATCAATTTGATCTATAACAAAACCCTTGTACTTCCTAATTTTTTCTTTCGTACTTCCATGCGTATCTTTTTTGGTATTATGTTTTTAAAGTTTGATGCTTTTTTTAAATTCCAGCTTTGGCCCCAAACGCTCTGATAACACCTAATCCACTGATCTCACAAAGCTTCTTAGCTGCTCCATCTACACCTGATAAAGCACACATCGTCTCTAATCTGGATGGCTCTTGTAAAGCAGCCTATACAAAGTTGAAAAAAAGAGAATCATGAGCAATATATTAAAATGAGGATTTCAAAATCAAAGAGATTCAATCTTACCTCTTCAGATGAAGGAGGTAAAGGAGGCAATCCTTGTTGAGCTCGAACCTCATTGTCAGCTTTCCTCTTAGAAATCACACCTTCAAGTTTAGCTCTATCTCTAGCCAATTGACGAGACTGAAAACTAAGAGTACTAAGTGCAGTATTATGGACCTCGATACTGTTCATCACCGTCAAAAGTGTGTCTAACATCGAAGTAGGTGAATCAGAATGTTGTGAAGAAGGTAAACTCAAGGGAGAGAATGAAGGTAAATGATTTGATAATTGTTCGGATCGGTTTGAATCGGTTTGGGATCCCCATTGGTTTGAACTGACGGTTGAGCTGTGAATCGATTCTGGTGTCGGTGCGATCAAGGTTGCTAGAAAGGCAGTTAAGAGGGCTGAGGACTGAATCGTTAGAGGGATTTCTTGAAGGATATTAGAGACTGTAAGTTTATGATCCGCAAGGCTAAAAGAGAGAAGTCAAAACAAGATCAACATTGAATCCGATCCGACTGAGAATCGAGTGTTGGGCTTACGTTTGTGAATCGAATTTCCCATTCTGATAAGCTTGGACAAAGTTTTGAGAAAGACGAAAGGCCTTCAAGTTGACCGTTCCTTGAGTGGAACTAGCTAAATCATAAACGATAGCTAAACCTTTACCAGCCAAGACCTTTGATGTAGTAGAAGATTTCGTAGTAGACGGGGTGGTAGAAGCACCAATTTGAATCGAAATTAAACTTTCAATAAACCCTGGGGTAGCTAAATGTTGAGAATTGATGGTGGAACAATAAAATCCAACTACGTTTGCATCTGCACCTAGAGCCGATAAACGTGGTAAGATTGAAGAAGCATATCTAGAAGCTATTTTCAATCAAAGCAAACATCGATCAATTTGAATGGTTAGATAACGAATACGTTTGGGTCACGTACCCATTTTGGTACTTTTGATTTCATCTCCATCAATCGAAGCACCCATAAGACAACCAGAAGGTAATGGAAACGCATCACTGATGTTCAAGATACCAGCAGTATCTAATCCTAAAAGTTGACCCGAAGCAATTTGATTTGAACCTGATGAGAGCGATTCTCTGGCATGTTTGATAATCTTCATCACAGCCTTTTTGATTTCAAACCCGACCCCAAATCAATCATCGATTTGATTCAATACGTTGTGGGCGGGGCAAAGTACGAGAAAGAAGACTCACAAGACTATCTAGCTTAACATTCTCCACTGGAACTTCGTGTTCAAGTTCGATCATTTGAGAATTTAATCCCATCAATTTAGTGGCAGGAGTAGGAGAAGGAGAAGGAGCATTATTCCGACTGTTACTTGCTATCATGATAGCGGCGGCTGCTGTCATTGGTTTCGATGTCATTTTGGTCTGATTTTTCGGATTAAAAGACTAAGTTGAATGAGGTGTTGATTTTGATTGGATTTTGGATTCTGATTGACTGGTGAGTTGAAATTTGAAAGTTGAACGTGTACGGTGTTGAGTTTTTTGAGTTAACCCTATACAGTGAATTTACTTAATCAAGTTACACATACATACATGTCACGGATACTGAAAGGGAGATGTGAAAGATGAGAAAGCAGAGAATTACATACATTACAATCAAGTGACACTGTGTATGTAGACTCATGAATGACAAAAGGGAAACAAATCTAATCACTCTCTATGATCCGCTTGCAAAAATTGAGATTGTATACCATCCATCATTCGCTCTACAGAACACAAGTGAATTGTTCTCACCAGATCCTTGAATGATCAGCAGCATAACTTTCTAAAGTTCGAGCAGACAAGAATCTTTCAACCCAAATACTTTGCAAGTTTCTCAACTTAATCAAAATAAGACGATGAATAATTCAAGTCTACGTTGCAAACATGTTGAATTTCATAAATGTGCATACATTGTACGAACAAAATGCAAATATGGTTTCCAAGACTTGTAAATTGGGGCATTCAAGTTCTTAGAGGAAAATAGATAAAGAACTTCAGCAATTCAAACGCCAAACCTTTGTCATTCCATCATCACCCACACTCGCAAGTAATTGTCTAGCTTCAAGACGCCAATTTGAAGGATTAGTTAAAGAATCTTGAATTTTACACCATCTAACTGAATTGATATCAGTGACACCATGTGCGTTTTTTTGTTGAACTAATAACTCGATTTCTGGTTTTGGATTTATACTATCTAAACCGGATACAGAAATACCTCGATGCTAAAAAAGAAGAACATCAACGAAAAGTAAGTAAAGTCCAAAAACTGAAGCTGATATCCAAAAAAAAAGAAAGGAAGAAGAGAAGAAAGACAAACGATTGTAAAGACATTAATTTTCCCATCCCCACCACCAGTGGCAAGATAGCCGAGATGTTCACCATCATCACCTTTGATCATACCCTCTACATTTCCAAACCAAGTCCAATCAACAGAATAAATCGTACGTTTATGAAACCCTTCAAGTACATAAACACACCTCCATCTTTCTCGTTCACTACGACCGATCCTCCAACCCCCACTCAAACCACCATCCCGACCTTCGATCCCACCCTTCGAAACTTTTTCTCGTGCCCAGATCCGTATAGACAAATCATCAGAACAAGAGCTAATAAATTCACCACAAGGCGAAAAGGATGCATCCCATACTGTTGAGGTATGACCCATGAGTTTATGAATCAAAGTGAAATCCCCATCAGAACTCACATCCTCTGCATAAAGATGTAAATGATTATCATATGAAGTTGAACAAAGTAAGTCTTCTTTGGGTGACCAACAAACCGATTTCACATCTGCTTCGTGTTCCATCAAGACAGACAAGACTTCATACCCTCCATCATCCGTTACTAATCCGCCATCATCTTCAGAGTCTGTTAAGATCTCCCATACCCAAACACTTTTGTCACGAGAACAAGTAGCCATGAGTTTTCCATTCCGATTCCAAGCTACACCTTTGATTTCACTCTCATGTCCCTCTAAGGACATCACACATTCCCACTCGGTTGGATCATTCTGAGACTCAATGTTCTGTTGTTGTTCAGCTTCTATTTCGGATTCCCATCGATCTTGATTAGGTGTAAGGTCTTGGTTTAGGAACGGATGAGTATTTGACCAAACCGACACGGTCGAATCAAATGAACCAGAAGCCAGCATATTCCCAGAAGGATTCCATTGGATTGATCTAACAGTACGAGTATGACCTGTAGGAATTGAATCTAAATAATCAAATCTAAATGAACTTCTGGTGATGGGTTTTGAATCTTCTTGCATAAGGTTTAATGGTGTTGGAGTTGATGATGATTGGTATTTGAATAACTTGATTTGTTTATCTGTAGAAGATGATGCTAAGATTGGTTTGGTTGGGTGCCATGAAATAGACCATGCTCGATCGGAATGTCCTGTAGAAAAGAAATCATAGAAAATAATCAGTTTGAAAGTCGGAGAAGTTTAGTTACATAGAGGAAATCTAGATCTTACCGAGATTGGGGGTGAGAGTAGGAACGAATGCTGACCTTGCAAGACGGCCACCTGTTGAAGTGAGCTAGATTGATGTTGATCTAATTCCATCTCGGTATTCTTGGTCATGTTCTTGAGTTCTTAATCGATTCGGGGATGGCACTGGATTAGTGTCAGTGTGAATCTGGATCGATGGTGATGGTTTTTTTTTCAAAGCGACATTTTTTGGATCTGAGATTGAAACATCGGATACTCAGCCCGACCCGCATCATCTCAATCACCCAAGTTAATTTGGGCTGATTTTAGATTTGGGTTGGAATTTTTGATGTGTGTGGATGGAAACAACATGTCCCATCTAACTCTATCTTCGTTACGACAAAAATTTGGTTTCAAAGCACCTGAGGTAAGTAATTTGTACCATTCTTTTTTTTCAATCAGATTCAACATTTCCTTACAAGCTATCAATGGACTGACAGTGATTCTCTGTGGACACAACGTAGGTTGCAGTGGATCATCTAATTATTGGCGGTGGCGTGATAGGATTAGCAATAGGTCATTACCTCACTAGATCATTTCCAAATAAATCTAGTTATTTACTCGAGCGGTTAGCCACCAGGGAAAAAAGTGAAGAAGATGATGGAGAAAAGACTTGGATCACTCTGGAGATCAAGATTACTGATATCACTTGATCTTTTGTTCTTTGTATATTCTTATAATCCTTGACATGGTTGGGTTGATATACATTAAATTTTGTTCTGGAATATGTGTTCAGACATAGTCAAGTAGGCCAAGAAACAAGGTAAAGTAGGCGTTGTAACTGATTTTATTGTGACTTTGATTGTTGTGTGTCGTCCTGATTGAACTCATATATGATTTGGTTTCTTTTCGTCGTCATTCGTGGATGATCAGTTCACGAAATAGTGAAGTGATACATGCGGTATGTCACATCTCCTGATCACTACAAGTCATTTTTGTGGTTCACAAGAGTAAAAAATGACTGAACAAGAATATTGGATCGATTTTTAGGGTTTATATTATCCATCAGATTCTTTAAAAACGAGTCTATGTTTAAGAGGTAGAAAACTCCTATATAGTTTTTGTCAATCCCACTCAATCCCACATCAGAAACTTGGAAAACTAATCATTTCGAAATCCAAGTTTGAGGAAGAATACGTTAAAACGCTTTACAATAAGTCTCGACACATTAACCACGACAAAGCCTTACATCGTCAAGTTCATGGTGATGATTCATTAGGAACTGATCGTTCGCCTATACTGCCGATTGAACTGTTGGACCGATCGCAAGCCTTAGAATTAGAACCGGATCTTACTCATGAAGTTGGAGCTTGTTTACTTAGTCCTGAAACTGGAATCGTTGACTCGCATGCTTTGATGAGTACTTTAGAAAATCTAATTGATCAATGTGATAATGGAGCGATTGTATTGAATACAAGTGTGGTTAGAATTGATAAAGCGGAATCCAAATCAGGTTGGATTGTTCAAACTAAAACAACAAATCCACAAGGTGTGGATGAGATCAATAGCGTGTTGGCGAAATGTGTGATCAATTGTGCTGGACTAAAGTTAGTGTTTCTGCAAATATTCAGTTTTTTTCTTGATTGTATACTTACTATTATGGAAATATATTTATAGTGCTCATAATCATTATAATCAAATATTGAAAGATCAATCTAATCAATTACGTTTGAGTTTTTGTAAAGGAAACTATTATTCATATACATCAAAACAGGGTGTAGGTTCAGTAAACCATCTGATATATCCTACCCCAAGTTTTCATCCCAATGGAAAGACCTTTGCAGGTTTAGGTACTCATTTAACATTAGACTTGAATTATAAAATCAAATTCGGACCAGATGTCGAATGGTTAGAGACTCCTACTGATGTGATTAACCAGGTTGATGGAAATCAAAGGGTGGAAGAAATCCAAGATTATTGGGTATCAAAGCTTTCACCTAATTATGATAGATTGGAAGAAGTTTATAATTCGGTTAGATCTTACCTTCCTAAAGTCGAATTGGAAAATTTTACTCCAGATTGTTGAGTTTTTTCATTTGGTTTTAATCTGTCTAATCATACGATTTACTCACATTGTTTTCCAAAACAGATTCAGGTATAAGACCCAAATTAAAAGGTTTAAACGAAACCCAAAACCAAATCAATCGATCAATCCTGAAAATGAAGAATACAAAATCTGATTTATTAGAAGATTTTTTTATAAATCAAAGTGATTTAGGGTTTTATAATTTATTAGGAATCGAATCACCTGGTTTAACTTCTTCTTTATCTATTGCTGAATATTTAATCAGGATGATCCAGAAGGATTTTTGGGGATCAGATCTTCGAAAGAAAGGGAATTCGAGAGTCAGTGAGATTGGTCAAATAGACGCTTGGGGATAAGTACACTGTAGAAAGGGTTCGTCATCTATATAGACATTCAATTTCCAGTCAGTATGATGTTTTTCTTCTTGACTCCATTTGCTTTGGTATACCTAGATATCTATGATTATACGCGCTACCATTAGAGCTTTGTTCTTACTCAAGTGGGAACTGCACTTACTTTGTTTGATGAAGTCACTTCATGCAGAAAGTCCATCTAAATTGTAAATTATGCTTCTCTTTTTCACGTCCTCGATTTGTGGAACATTGACCCATGTTCAAATCATATTGACTTACGTTCAAGCAAGGTAGTCAAGAATGAGTCTTGTGGTATCATAAACTCTTGAATCACATCTCAATTGGAGAGCACTCCAAAATTGCAAATGGAAAGGGAAAAAATATCCGGCATTTCAGTGATAGAGCGAAAAAGATACATGATTCATAGTAGGATCATCGTAAGAAAGCTAACATCAAAGTATTGCAAAAGAACACCAACTGAGAAGGTTGGTATTCAAAACCTTAAGCAAACCCTTTGAGTTTATCAATCAGATATGATAAGGGAGACAAATGAGTTGATTTACAAATGAAGCTCAAGATTGTTGAAAATGCGCATCAGCCCATTCTGCAGAGATTGATCTCCTTACGCGGAAATATGTCTTGACACAGAGATCAAGGATCAATTGAGTGACAAAGAATTCAGCTTCAAGTCTTTTCCATGTGATGATACCTAAAAATACGCTTCCAGAGATTTAGAAAGATTTAAAGTTTTTCATATCACCCTGCACAAAGAGATGTTTCAACTACATATTTGATGCAAGCCACTTTGGATGAATCAGGAAGGATTGAATTCTTTTTTCTTCGCGAACATCGATTGAAAAGAATGATTCACTTTGTGAAGCTCCCAAAATCCTCAACGTAAGGCGATACAACATAGGGTTCGTGGCGTCCTGAACTCATCACACCCCAAGCTAATCCGAGGTGACAAAGCAAGATCTTGTATCAAAGACCTTTAGCTATAAGAAACCTTCAATCAAGATATCGTGTTATCACCATCACATACCCCCCACTGTAAGTCATGAATGGCGCTGAATTTCTTTGGATCGGGATACTAAAGAGAGTAAACTCCAGAAACGACGCAACACATTCAGAGGTTTAACATTTCAGAGGGGGGACATTAAGGGGATTGAGCTTGAAGCAACAACGCGGATATAGCGAACAGGAAATAACAATTTTTTTAACAAATCAAACTAGTAATGTCCAACGAGATTTTATCAAGATTTTTTGAGGAAGAAATTGAAAAACACCATCAACGAATCCGAGCTTTGACGAATACTTTCCGTACAATTTTTTTTAGATCAAGTTTAGGATTCGTATCAAAGATGATATGAGAACGTATGGTTGAAAATTTACGAAGTCGTCTCCTCGCTAATAATCTTGGAAAATCGATCGATGATCACAATCGACTCTTCAGAGGGGCGTATCCCGGCCCTATTATACACAGTCGTCAACGCTTGTCGCGCGGTTTTATATTGGCGTCCTCTGACCCTACAATCCAAAACAGAAGATATCGATGATTTGAGATAAAACGGCATGTCGAAATCAGCTAATAACATGATAAAAAACAGAACTACAGTAACGTACCTTTCAATCAAATTGTCTCTTTTCTCGTAGAGTGAAAATATGAACATCTGAACTTTGTATTTTCGTTTCTTGTTGACTGGAATAGACAACAAAAACACGATTGTCAGCACGATGACCTATGTGTACCAAATTCAAAGCGAAATACTCGCCTGCTTCTACTTCGGGTCCGCTTTTAGGTATCTCGGCTTGAAGAAACGACATAGAAAAGAGAAATTCGAAATATGAGCTACATCGATTGAGATTCTTGCTTGAGACGTCTGGAAGGCCTACCGGGGTTGATAAATTGCCATTCACGGTCACAGTGATCAAGGATCATGATAGGGCGGTGGCAGTACATGTTGATGGTAACCGAATTGGTATGGAGTTATGAACTTTGATCGAGCTACTTGTTCGATCAGAAGTGGATCGAAAGTTATCAAGACGAATTCCGTTGGATTGAAAGTGGATTGAGAAAATTTCAAGACTAACTGGATAAGTTGAAGTGCGAGATGGATTTTATCAAGAGTAATTCAAGAAAGCGAAGCGCAAAGTGGGTTGAAAGTTATCAAGACTGATTCTATGGGATGAGAAGTGGATTAAGAAAGTGTCAAGACTAACTCGATAAGGAGAAGTACGAGATGGATTGAAAGTTATCAATACTGATTCTATAGGATGTGGAATGGATTGAGAAAGTCTAAGACTAAGTTGATAACGTGAAGTGCGAGAAGGATTGAAATCTATCAAGACTAATTCAAGAAATTGGGGCGTAAAGTGGATAGAAAGTTGTGAAGACTAACTCAAGAAATTCAAGAAATTGAAGTACGAAGTGAGCTTGAAGGAGGGGGGAAATGGGTAGGAAGTCGGGCCTTTTATTTCCTGACCGATGAGGCGTCTACAGGCATCGCCGGCTATTTTGAGAGCTGTGAAGTTCCTAGGATCTGTGATTCAAGCCGGGTGGATATTTTCCTTGTGTGAATTGCAGATACTTCAACTCTAGTTCTTGATGACTGATTAGGTTTGAAGTCTTATCCGAATCGCCGGTAACATTCCTCACGATTAGGGGTCTGAGTGACCTGATATAGGTGAATAGGGTATGAAAAGTCCTCCACTCGGGCATATTTTTGGCCTTGTATTCGGAACAAATCAGCGGAGATGGGGACATTATACTCTTTGATGAGGAGTTGAGATGAAAATTAGCCAAGTAAGCTTTATGGCATCATTTCATGTCGAGCGCGTCGTCCGATAAAGATTATGGGTGAGGCTCGGCCCGCCTGTATCATTGCTTAGTGCTGAGATCCCTTCTGAATGAGACTACGGTGAATGTACTCGTACTTGTTTGCTTGCTGAGGTTTGTAAAATGCATGTCATGTTTGTCCGTCTTGTACTTCCCCATCAGCCTTGGTAGCTACGTTATGGTAGTTTGATTTATGTTTGTCCCGTTCACACTCAAGTTTTCTTGAGGGTGGAAATTATAACACTGAACCCATGAGCCATGAGAGCATGTTAGGGATTTAATTTCCCTAACTCCAATAGTAAGACCAGATGCGAATCTCGTGGGAAAGGTATCAAGTTGGCAGTAGTTAAAACGTGTCCATGATTTAGGTCCCTAAAGATTCACTGTGACTTATGGAATTATCTAATGTAATGATGTTGTCATAAGCACTTCACTTTGTTTAGAATCTCTCCGAATATGTGTGTGGTTGATGGAAGATGGTTCTCAACAAACAGAAGTGGCTCTCCGTTACTATTAGGTTTTTCTCTGTTTCCCTTGCATGTGTTTCTTACTTGTGTTCTTTGATAATCGTATACGCTTCATTCCTTTTGTTTATCATTTAATCCCAGCAGCGGGAGAAGATTCGTTGTGCGTAAGATAACGAAGGAAGACAACTCGCTCTATCTATAAAATCCTCTGGTATCACCTTTCGAAACGGGATTGCAACTGTTGGACTTCTATGAGATTGCTTCGAATATTAGGCCGATGCTTCCAAACTGTAACGAAAATATAAACTTTTCACATGGCATCTGAGTTGGCTGATCAAATCAATCTCGATCCAAGAATCCACTCAAAATGGTTTGAATACCAAAGCCCTCCAAGTTTATGAAGGACTCATACGAAGCTATCTTGATCCATGATGGAAGGACTCGATATTCATGAGCTGGTGTCACGAGATTTAATCCAATATAATGGTGATCACTCAAGTCGCTCTGTATCCCGGTTTCTCTCATCAGGGTTTCGTCAAATGTTTACCCAATAATCTGTTCAGCTATGACTCATGATCCTAACAATGACACCTGTGTATATTGGGTTTCGTCAAATGTTTTAGATCAAAAATCTTATCAGGGATGGGCGTTCGCCGCAATATGATAGCAGTCATGGTGATTGATTATAGGAGCCAGATAACGGTTCTAGTCTTGTCAACTCTATTTATAAACATCCTACAAGATGATGACATGGACATGTTTGTCTTTTAGACATCTTATGTGTCACAAAATGGCTTACAGTAATGATACACAGATGATCAAAATATCAACTTCGCGTAGCTCTCAGACACGCTCCCTGTTCAAGATCTCCTCATCCTTACAATGTGACGGAAGGTAGACTCATTCGATTGATGTGTCTTCAAGACTTTTCCTCGCGTTTAGTACCAGGTTTTGTAAAAATGTCCAATCGAGAATCGTTTTGCTCGGTTCGAGGGCGTTTGAGAGCGTTTGATGTGAACGAATCATACGTCCATGGTGTGGTGTGTGCGTTGTCGTAAATGATGATAGCAAGGCTTTCCATGTAGGTCAACATGATGGATATGAGTCGATTTTGCTCATGTTCCTTTCCACGCATGTTGTGAGCATCCTTTGCATGCGTAGATCAAGTCTTCAATGGTGACGACTTGACGAATCCGATACAACAAATAGAGTGAGATGACGAGAAAATGAATAATGAGACGTATGGATGTTCGCTCGTGATGTCGCGGTTTCCATATTCACCGCCTGGTGAAGTTAAGCCAAAATCCGTTCGACTATAGTTTTTGTGGGTTGACCTCAGTCGGCACTCCCGATATCCTCCGCATCGTCGGCTCCTCCATATTTGCCTGTACTCTGAGCCAAATGAAGGATTGTGGCTCACTTCAATGGTCTGCGTAAATCGTAGTATGTCCAATCTTGTGGCGTGCTGTGTTTTGCTTTGAGTGATGCTTCTAAAGATATAATCCAAAGGGCTCTCATAAGCACCCCGGTTGCTCAGAAGTTACATGGAAATCGAGCGATCGACATCGACGCGCTTTCTTCAACGGCTATCTAGCCTGTTATGGTCAAGATAAAAAGATAAAGAACACAGAGGAAACTACACAGTCGTCTATACAATGAGACTGATAAGAATTAATCAAAAGTTATATGGTTCATCTCTTCGAGAATAAACTGCATGAATCTTTTGTTGAATGAGAGCATCCTCAGAGAGACAAATGGCATCTGCGGATTCAGATACCCACATCAAGCCCGCGAATCAACTCGAAATTTTCGAGATGCGCTCATGATGAGGTATCGATGACCGTCTCATAGGCGAGCAGTGTAGTACCTTGATGAAAAAAGCGCGAAAGGGATAAGGAATGAGTTGTGTGACGGAGTCCCTCATCACAGTTGTTGATTAAGGTGAGTATTGATGGTCGTGATTAACACGTCCAGACGAACTGTGTAGATCAAGACCACTGAGACGCGATCCGCTTGGCTGTGCTTTTATAGCACAAGGCATATGTAAATCGGGGCATTCTCCCGACGGCACTTTGCCCCTCATCACTCCTCATTACTCCCCATTTGTCCTCGGAATATGGCAGCCAACCTGATCAAATCCAGTTCTTTGTTTCTTCGGATCAATTCATAGTTTACAATATGTATTGCTCTTCGATCATCTTGAATGCCATCCTGGTAAATTCAGCATCCATCATCCGGTTTTTTACGAAATTACTGTAGATAAACTGAGTTATTACGAATCCATTGATCGACATCACCTTGAATGAAACCATTGTATTGTTTAAAAAGAGTTAATGAAAGGTGGTACATATTTGAGAGATTATATCATATGCACAATATCCCAGTGCTTTTGAAAACCGTACTCTGCTAAAAGACAAATGGAATAGGTAGTCAGGGAGGAATAACTCCACTTCTTCTATACATAATGAGTGCTTCGGAAAGGGAAAAAATTCGGCAACCACTGATAAAACATAGAATGAGTTGCCAACTGTGCCGAGAAAGATGAATGAAAAAATCGAAATAACAATTATCGATAGCATGCGATCACATCGGGCTCGGTCTGGTCGGGGCTTCAAGCTTGTGAAAACAAAACAAAAAACAACACGGGATGATCATATCCGATTTCCGAAGCTTTATCACAACTTGCTTTGTTTCCTTTCAAGTCCCTGATCGCACAGACCGTCTTTTCAATGCAGTGGAAGCTGTCGATATCCTTATTCCGTTTAGTTTAACGTAAACAGCCCTTTGTTTCCTGGAAAACTACTCGTTCCGGCTTGACATTGATTGAAGATCAGATATGTTGGACCGATGATCATGTGGAAACTTGTTTAAATTGATTACATTCCACGAGTCACGAAGGCACGAGGTTTCGCAAAAACTTTATATGCACTATTTTCAATGGAGATCAGATTCATCAATGTTCACTGTTTGAGCTCTGAGATGAGCCAATAGGAAAGCAAATTTGACCTGAATCCATTTGCCTAAGAACTCGCCGGGGGACGAAACTATTCTGACGAGGAACTCAGGAGACAGCAATTTCTGCAATGCTGAATGGAACCGACAACCGAAATTCATAGACTCAAATGTGAGATTCCTATTCTTCATCACAAAGTGGTTTTGTCATGATCTTAGGTGTGATAGCGCATCGAGTCCAATAATTGAATAGCGCATGATACGGTTCATAAACGTAGTCAGATGTCGCGCAGAGTTCTGGCCTTCATCATCACGAAGCCATCAAGTTGAATGGAGCATTACCAAATCTTGCTCTACTCGAATGATTGGAAGGCGGACACAGGCCCAAACTCTCACAAAGACTGATATGCTTCACATCCATTGAGCGGGTGGAGCTGAATATTGACATGCCCGAACTTCTGTTGGAGCAATCTCTGTGAATAGATCAAGATGGACTGAGGCAGACTATTTTGTCGAATCCCAAGAAAAGATCCACTCCCGAGAGAAGAGGGACAGTCATTTGGTGAGAGCGCATTTTTGTGGAAAGATAAACGTACAAAGACTGCGCGCCGGCCTCATTAGAATGTTGATATCCACGATAATCGCTAAACATTCAAATGGAATTGAACCATACACAGCCTCCATTGGACAACTGCCGTGGTAATCACACTCAATTGAAACGAAGTGACTTGATGTAAACCAGAGAGGAATCCCCTAGTGCTCGCAGATCTTCCAACCCAGGGGCTTCCATTAAAAGGAGATAATCATAGAGGCGAAGAAAATGCAAACAAGTGGCAGACCACCCATGGTTATTGAGAAGAGAGCTTCATTATCAATGACCAAAATATGAGATGGGTTATAAAGCCTTCAGGGTGCAACATATATACAAACAAAGACGTGTATCTTTGGGAGAGTATCTCATAAAGAACTCACCTCTGGATCACTGACTGAATGAGCTTACAGATTTTGATCTTGCCTAGTGAAGCATCGTCCGTCACAGATTCACAAGTAATCTGATAAGGGCGGCCAAAGAAATGACACTGTAAGGAATTCAAACGGGTGCAATCCATTGAACAGCTGAGGAATGAAGTTCAGCAATATTTGTTTACCTTTTACCGCGTTTTTTATCAACTAGACTACAAAAATGGATTACAAAGTAAAAAACAGTGCCCGCGGCAGACTACCAAATAATGTTGAGCATAAAACAATGTACTACCCTGCTCGCTTAAACCGCCTGTATGAGCATTTTCATTCGCATTTTGAGAAATGCAATCAAAATAAATCTTGGATCAGCATCTTTGTACTACGGAGCTGCTGATCTGGCCGTATAAAGTTGGTCCAGCCTTGCCATCGAGGGTGACCTCTTTCGAACTTCAACCACATCCCCTATCACACTCCAACAACTCACTTCCATATTCATCCACTCCATTTTACAAAGCCCTTTTCACTCAACACTTCTGTCTATATCGAGATGAGTAACAACGATCGTTTCAATATATTCCGTCGTGCTCCTCATAATCCCTCTAGAGAATCCGATTTGTCTTTCGCTGGTCGCGGTCTCTATGAAAACCCTCCATCTCACTTTCGCTCTCATCAACCTCTCTCTTCTGACTCGGGGGAGTCCTTTGCCTGCCGTGGTCTTGCTTACAACGAAG
>KZ122803.1:10909-27498 GCA_002157025.1 Melampsora abietis-canadensis | reverse complement strand
TTTTTTTTTGGAAATCATTAGTTTTGAATTGCCTGTTCTGAAACTCCAGATCCCAGCATCTGGTAAGGTGATGGACATCATAGAACAGTGTAACGGGTCAACATTTTCAATCAAACCACCATCCTTTAAAACCGCTTGGTCTATCAAGCTCAGAATGATGTGCAAACCGATCACGGTTGGAATCAGCAGATTGCACTCCCTCAGAATCCCAAGAAGAGGCGCGCCTAGCCTTGACGGTAACACTTGACGACGCACCTGGGCACGCCTTTTCTATTGATAGCTCAGCCTTCACATTAATCAAGCTGGCAGCTGGATCTGAGGTTTGAGTTTGAGGTTTGAGTTGAGTTGAGTTGGATCATGTCACAATCATCTTCATCTTCAAGTGAATCAGATTCATCCATCGAATTCGATCCAATCTCACAAACTACTAATCAACCAATACTCACTCAACCAATCCTAGATCATCAATCTGATTCAAGTGATCCAGATCCAACAAACTCAACAAACCAACCTGTTCCAACCCTCGCAAATCTAATCCGAGATCTACCACCTGTACCACCAACCCACCCAACACCCAAAACACCCAATGTATTCGGATCAAGTAGTGAAGATGATGACGATGATGACGATGACGATATGGATGAAGTTGAAGCACCTCCTCTACACCTCTCAACCGATCCCCAATCTCTTCCTACCGCAAACCAAAACCCTCCTACAGCTGCTACTCGTAGTTGGATGAGTCAACGTAAAGGAAAAGCAATTTTGATTGATGGAGTGGATCATCATAGTACGATGATGGATGAAGACTCGAATGAAGATAAATCAAGTCATGCTCAGATCGGAAGTGCTCAACGGATTCGTGAACTTGGTCTTGTAGATCGAGTTTGTACCTTTTACTTCAAGATCTTATTTACCAATCTCAATTCTCATCTTTGACCTTTCTGTCTTCTAGCAAATCGCTGCATTGCTTGGTATGGCCTCAAAAGCATTGGAATGTTTGTCACCTCCTGCACCTTCAGCTAAATTAGAAGACTCTAAATCGATTCAAACCTTCTCCGAATCGATCCAAGAATACTTTACAACCCTTAATGTAAGTTGTCCGATCATCCTCTCGAAACCCTCGATCATCCCTTTCTCTCCATTCTCAATCAGATCACCAGAAAAGCTAACAAGATGCTCTTCACTCTTCTAGACCGTTCAACTAGGATTACGCACCTCAATCTCACACCTTCGTGCAGCTCGTATCTCTACCCGAATCCTCTTTGAACCACCCCACAGCAATGTGCCAGAAAGTTCCGTAGGTCTGGGAAACTTAACTGCGATTAGTTATCTTACAGATTATCATGAAGCTAAACCGGAAGACCAAGCCAAAGCTAAGATTGATGTTAAGAAACCATTACTTAGTGTTGGATCTTTAATTGCAGAAAGAGACGGATGGAAAGATTTCCTAGAAGCTTTGAAAGTCTTGAGTAAACAGAAAGATCGAATCGCACACGAAGCATCATGAATGTTGACATCTTTACCATCAAGATTCCTTATATCTGATGAATTCTCTTTCTCGATAAACCAAAGCGTAAGAGTTGCTTGAGAGTTTTGGTACAACATATTCTTATCTCTCTTTGTATAATTTGTAAACTCTAGAACTCTGATACATACCAAGAAGACCTTGATTTGATTCAATCAAATCATTTTCAAAAGTTTCCTCTTTGCTCTTATTCTAAATAGCTTTAAATCACTCTATCACCCACATACACAGCTGTTGAACTTACAAGTGACGCAAGATACATTGACCCCGAAGTGGAAGCCTTGCACCCCGGCGTACTCCCGGCGTAAGCTCACAGAAGCTTTCCATGCTTTGGCCGTACAAAAACCCCATCTTTCTTCTCAAAAACAAGTGAAGCATGGCGCGGCTCAATGGTCCCAAGCTTCTAGCGGCGTTCAATCACGCGATCACCCGAGTCCGGCTTGAACAGAAGCTTGTGCCTCAATGGCTCATCGGACGCATGCTTTACCTTGGCATGTAGGAAAGCCGGCGAGCCTAGAAAAGAATATATGCGCTGGCTCTCCCGTCCAGAAAAACCCCCTTTGAACCACTACCGCTCCTTCATAGCTTCACGATCTGTCTCAAACACATTCTTTCATTCATCACATCTTACGAGCTTTCCAGCAGGTTTTGTTTGGCCGATCTCAGGAGATCATGATGCTTTTCTCAACTTCCATGATCCTGCCAACAGCGCTTTTATGTTCGTGCTAAGTTTTGTTCGGATAATTCGGTTAACTCAGAACGAAAAATCCATCTCTTGACTTGCTCAAACTTTCTTCACATCTATGAATCACAAGCCCCACAGCTGCTTCCTTGAGCGTACCCGAACCATTGGGAGTGAGCAGGCAAAGTAAACCCGATCCCGACCCCTTCGACTTGAAAGCTCTCCGACAAATTCTTTTCTCGATTCCAGTTTACCACGTCGAGGAACCCAAAGAGAACCAACAAAGAATGATCCATCTGAATACACCAAAGATGCAGTGAAGAAAATCTAAGATGAAGCTACAGAGATCTCCAAACATGTACATGAAGATCACCCACAGGTGTTGATGGCAAGTGAGTTGAAGTTTGTGATTGAAGCTTTTAAATCATTTGTAGGTGGAATAAATGATTGTAATTGTACTGAAAACGGTTCAGTTGATCTTGTAAGATTTGTTTGTTTTACCCAAAACACTTCATTAGAATTGTGTTTTTCAGATCAACTTTTTTGAGCATGATTCTTTATTGTAGGATGGGTATCAAGATCTTGTGCTTCCTGGATCTGGACATGGTCATCATTAAATATGATGGGTTTCATGTTTGCTTGGCCTTTTGGAATTATCAATCTCATGGGATATCCTTGAATAAATTTTGTCTATTTCTTTCTTGATTTATCATACATATTTATAGAATATCAGTTCCTCCACCAACATCCTTTTACCTGAGAAACCACCCAAGGTGAACTCCTCACCTGACCCTTCTGCTTGTCTTGTTATGGTTTGGCCCCTAGCAATCACCTCGAGCAAATCTTTGAGAGACAGAAGAAACCATCTTTCTTGGGATGATTACTAAACCATCTTAAATAACTCAATATAACATACATTTATCTTCTGATCAAAACCCCTTGATGAGCTTCAAGGAGATGTGAAAGACAGTCTAAGTCACAGATGAAAGATGCAAGTTATCTACTAAATATTTCTTCATATGGTGTTCTTAAATTAAATTTATCTCGTGAACCTTCAACAATGATTTCTTGAATGATCATATAATCGTAATCTAATCAATGGTATTCTTAAAGTCTTGTTTGTCAATTGCTGAGCAGCAAGGTCTGGTGACTTAAACTGTCTTAAGGTCTCTTAAGAGGTCCTGATGAGAGGTGAACCGTGGTGGGGTTATGTATTCACTGAAGTAAGTCCCTTGTACAGAGGTTCAACAAATCAAGCAATGCACATCTTTTTCTATCTTTTGAAAGTAAAGGCGTATTGGGCTTAGGGTTTTGATTGGACAGGGATATCTTGGGGTTTGAGAGGATAGTAATATACATATTTCTTTTACAGATCTGTATCAATCTTCAAGTACGTTGTGAAATCTTGCATTGTGTAGTATTCAAATCATCATTTTCATGACTATTATTTACGCCCATGGATTGAGATTTTGTAATAAAATGAAATGAGTGTGAAAGGGATGATTGTCCTGAGATATGTAAGTACATGGTATTTGAAAATAGACCTTTTTATGAAATATTCTCTTTCTATTGAAGAAGAATAATTTTTACAGAGCCTAGTTGTGGTTTGGAAGGCAAACAGGATGACTATGATTCTTGTTGATATTCCCTCAATGATCACAATCTTGATCCTAAGTTGAGTCCTTGATCTCGAACCGTACTTCTATTTCTCAAAAGCTAAACTAAAGGAATATCAAACCAACAAGTTTATAAACAATCACATAACACATTTATCCGCCAAAAAGAATTGAAGCTGTTTTTATGATAGTGAAAAGCTAACATCTAATCCAACAAACACAAAAAACAAAGGGACCTGATAGAAAGGATTAAATGACAAGATAAGTTTACATGACTCAAAGTAAGATATGATAAGGATTGTCGCAAAGTGATGAGATATGATAAAAGAAATCTAACACAACAAGATGATTATTAGTATCTATACATAAATGAATGGAAACAGTCTATACAAATTCCCGAACTACTTTAAATCTTCAAATATCAAAGACTTCATAATTGTATGTTTTTGTGCTGGTCGGATTCTTTCTCATACATGTCTTCTTCTAAAGTGGCACCGCAATACAAAGATGTCTTATTGAGAAATAGTGTAATAAGATCCCATAAAGATATCAGAGATCCACTCACATATACTCAGAATGACGACGTGAACCAAATCGACGCGAAGAACGTATGAGAAGTTCCACAGGTACGGATCGTGGAGCGTTGAAATACTCTAGAAAAGTCGTCAAGAGAAGTGTAAGAATTGTACGAGGAAAACTTCAAGGATCGATCATTATACTTACCTTTGAGGATCGGATGTTCTCTTATCGGAGTAATTCTCTTTATTTGACGGAATGTGGAACGTGGAGCAAGTTTAATTCCATTTAATTCATTTAAACTTTGTCCATTTCTTGAAGCTGTCATCTTAGCCAAAGAATACCGATCCAGACTCATGATTATGATTGAGTACTAGGTAATGAAAGTGATGTGATTAAGAAAAATGGGTATCACAGTATAGTGAATGATTATGACTCCAAGAGATGAGTTGGATCTTTGAAGTTTGTGAGATTTGGATAGGGAAAACTATGTGTGGATTTGTCGTTGAGAGACTCTATGAAGTTATGGATGTGAATCTGGTCGAATTGTAATTATAGACTAATGAGCTCAACTCGAAATGAACTGAACCTGTGACGCTGAATGATGGTCAATGGCTCTGGACTTAATTATTTAAGAGTCCAACAACAAAAGTCTCACAGGAGACGTTTATATACAAGTGCCTTGAAGGCTCAATGCTCAATGAGTTATGAGGCACTTCTTTTACAAGCTTGAACAACTGAGAGCGATGGGCAAAGGCTTAGGACCAGAATCACACGGACACAGCTCAGCACTGACACGGGAAGACGTCTAGTGTGTCACATTTCAAGTGAGGGGAGAGCTATCAACTCTTCGTCCCTGATGAACCCCTGACTTTGACGCGAAGGAGGGTGACTTTCTCCCTCTTCCTTGCTAGTTTTTGCTTAGCTCTATCAGTGTCTGAGCGTAGCAGACAAAGAGTTTTCATGTCTCACTCACACGCTCACCAGACTCGCCAGTTGCTGCATCGACTGTATCCAAAACGGAAAGTATTCGAAAAGTGTCTTGACTCGATGCGCAAGATACATGCGGCATTGAAGAACTCATACTCGGTGAAAAGCCTTGGAAGACAAGGCAGGATCACAAAGATGGGTAAAGGTTTCAAATCGGATTTGTTAAGTTTGGAGTAACAAAAATGACAAACGATCATCGAATTTGTCAATAAATTTCCTTGCATTCAAAGTGAGTGTTGAAAGACTGCTTCATTTGGTATTCGAAGGTCGGAAAACAAATTTGGCAAAATGCGAGCTCCGTTGTACATACCCTCCATATGAATATTGCTCCTCCCAAGTTCATACTTTCACTAACCTTACCGCACCTTTTTCCTCGTTCATCATCATAAAAAACCCCTTTCTCTTAGAAATATTCGTTCAACTAACCACATACCCACACACCGTCACTTCAAAATCATTCAAAGTATCTCATCCTATTGATTGATCGATAAATTGATCTATTGAAACATTGTATAAAAACCAGAAATACGTCTTCCAAATATGAGGTGAACTTCTTTTCTTACATTCATGCACAATCAAGTCTCGATATCTAACATTTTTTCTGTGAACGCATCAAAAGCGAGACGGGCTCCTTAAATCTATTGTTTCACCTTAGTCGTGTAAAAGTCAACCGCGCAAGAAAAAGAAGAAAAACACAACCAAAAAGATAAATTAGTCGAGAGAAGTAAAGAAGTTTTCAAAATCCTGCAAGATATCTTTCGATCGGCTGACCCAGCATCAATCCTTAACCTACGTTGGAAGGTAGGAATGGATCGCTCGGTTCGATGGACAGAGTTCGACATCTTCAACCCATCGTATTCTTTCTACCCAATTCCCGTAACCAATCTACTTCAAGTGGTTTCTACCTATATCAACTTGACCACTCTTCAATACTTTTCCCGCAATACTTCTTCAACCTTTGAGGATGTGATCTCAAAAACTGTTTCGAATTCAGCCAATCTCAAAGTGCTTTTGATTGCTCGTTTATCAGAAGATTCAGAGGAGTGGGATTGTGTCAACGAAATCCCTTTTGACGCAGACAAGCTTAAATGGAGCGACTTGATTGCTCAAAGACTTAGCTCATTGTCCAAGCTCAAAAGATTACACTTGCAAGGGCTCGGTTCACCATGTGCCTGCGGGGCAAATCAAACTGAAAGTCCCCTTTGGAATATCTGAAGGTGTCCCGATCCATCGAGCTTCATAGAGCCGGCATTTTTCCGTTCGTCCACGCTTTCTGAAAAACACTCTTGGGCCTATCCATTGGTACCAGTGTCCCGAATGAACACCCTATCGAACAGCCCAAGGTCGCACGCGGAAAAGAATTTGAAGTCTTGGAAGAGCTTCAAGTACGAGGAAGCTTACAAATCAAGTTGCGGTTCAAAAAACCCACCATCGAACAAGCTTTTTTTGATCTCATATCTCAAGCTCCGGAGTCGAAACACTTGGATATTGTCAATTTGAACCATGTCAACCCTCTTCTTCACATCAAGCAAGGAATCGAAAATCCAAAACCCGTTTGGCCAAGTCTTCAAACACTTTCAGGGAGCAGTTCAATGGCCGATTTAGTGGACGGAGGGCTCAAGGTTTTAAGCGAAAAAGTTTCACACAAGTTTGGAATACTAGGTGCAGAGTGGCAATGGCAGGATCTTCATTCTCGTAAGAGAATATACCAGTATAGCAAGATGACGTTTTCTAATGGTAGAGTCATTGAATCCAAAGGAGTTTTCACTGAGCCTTATAAAGAAGCAATCTCTTTGGAATTATTTGATACTACTTTTCATTTATCTTCTGAAGAGGAGTTAGACCATGACTCTTCGAATGAAGAATCTCGCTGTGAGATTTCCAAAGGAGGCTCTGATAATGGCTCTTCCGACGGTACATATAACTATGATTTTTCTTCCGACGAAGAGCTTGGTCATGATTCTTCGAAATAAAGATTACGATCAAACACGGCTCGTGAGTATAACCGAAGTTGTCAGACCACCAAACTTTTCAATTGTTAGTTCAGACCCTATTCTTTAGTGATCTTGCCCTATCAATCATGGTTTTCGAAAAAATCCTCACTTCTCCATGTATTGATCCCTAGACAAGCTATCCATGACATGTATTCTCTCTTGCTACCTTATCAATGTAATCGATGGATACCGCGATTGTGATCAACGCATGTGCGGACTTGTAGTTGTAGCGCTACATGTGTTCTGAAGGCACTCAGAATACTCATTTGTGATGATAGAACACAAAACACCCATGAAGCACGTGCATGTATGACGATCAACTCGGCCACAAGTGTGAACGTCGTCCGAGGCCCTGCCATGATTATTTTAAGGCGAGTGAATTTACTTCAAGTGCGAGTTTCAATGTGATTTGTTCTATTTGTACTTCTTGGTCCCCATCACTCGCTCTTCAACTCAAGAATCACACAAATCACAATGCTACCAATCTCAACTGCTGGCTCCATCAGAGCCAACTTTCAAAACCCATCAAGCTTCCACTGCCAAAACAACTGTCTCAAAGGATATCTGAGGGTGATTTTACCCATCTTAATCCCTTGAGTCTAGGCTTGATTCACCTTGAACCGATCATCCGAAGATTCCTCGGATCATCTTAAGCCGCCCTGGCCATTGATTACGATGTCCGTGATTGAATCTGGAATAACAGATATGAACTGATGTCAATATTACACTGACTGGCATTTTAGATCACTTCCATTTTGGAAGATCTTCACCATGCCAATTGGTTATGATCAACAAATCGAGACCCCTTCTGATCCAAATGAGCAAGCATGGCTTTGGCATCTCAACGGGAGACTCACTGTGCAATGAACAACCCACCGGTCTAATGCTAGGCAATGGACTATGGGCCCCTAAAGTTACATTTCAAGCTTTGATAGCATATCTATCGCTGAAACGATCTATGAAAAACTTTGACGCATTATTTCAACTCAATAACCTTACATCGATAAATGGGGAAAAAGTCTCTTGGATTGTATAGAACATATGGGATGAGAAAGTGTTGAGCGAAACTATCTCCCTAAATTCATAAAACCCTTGGCTCTGGGCATGCGACAATGTTTTTGGTTACCGTCAAGACCATTTCAGATGAAAGATATATTTAGGTCTTGGCTCCTGATAGCTTCACACTTAAATCTATGTACACGATGTGATACTGAATGATGTTTTGCAATCAAAACACCAAGGTTGTAGTACCCTCGAATGAACCCAATGCTTATTGCCAACGAGGAAGAACCACAATATCTCTCAACCGACCTCAAGCTGAGATCTTTTATATGATCCTGTTCAATCATATATGCGCCAAGCACCCTGATCACATTCGAAATCATATCCAAGAGCAATATGTATATGTGTAACTTCATGTGGTAGAATGAAAAAGCATGCAAATCGATATGTATTGTATGTACAGATTCACAAACTCGGTTCACGGAACATTAGAGGTGGATCACCGTGTGGTCACTCTGACTGCTTAGGGAACAAAGATGATGATCAATTCTCCGGATATCTGCCTACATATATCTACGCGTATGCTGTGATGATGTTGGCAAGAATTGATTGAGCAAGTGGAAGGAGGTCAAGAAGAAGTTGACGTCATGAATTTGTTCAAGTTGAAGTGAGCTGTGAATGTGAAATTGAGACCGGGCTGAAGAGCGGGAGTCGGACTAAGCCTATACAATGTAACATACATAACAGTTGTTACTGTTGCTCCATCGATGACTGATGACCTTGTTTGATCGAAGAAAACCATGAGAAAATACTCAACGATCAACACAATGATGAATGCATTGCCAATGAGTCATGATGTCTTCACAAGCTCAACTTGTAAGTATCCCTAAACATGGACAAGGTCGCGAGCTCCCCAGCGACAGTTTTCAGGACATCTTCTGTTGATTGCTAAGTTTAGTATGACATGATCATCATTTAGGATTTATCTAGTCACATACATAAAGAAACTTCAGGAAAGATTGTTCGATTCTTGGCTTGAGTTACAGACTTGAGACATAAAGTATTTGATGGCATTTTGAAGATTTAAAGTATCAAAAATGATCAAAGCGTATGTCATCGTCAGATCAACCCATACCTTGATCATCAACCTTTAGACACACCAAATTCTTTGCATGTCGGAATGATGAAGAGCAAGCTATGCTAAGTGCACAAACGGTCTATACATACAAAGGAATCAATCGGGATCGTAGATATATGTTGTATGTAGAACTGGTCATGATTTGAACGCACAGACCAGAGATGACGCGCATTCAATCAAATTTGGAAACTTGTGGAGTATGTATGATCTGAATCTGATGATGAGGAATCGATCTCACCGAGAAAGGTCACTGATCAAGATATAAAGTATGTAGTCGAGCAAAGACAATGAGAGATGTTGAGTGATTCTCTTTACGATTGTTCAAGTTGTTTAAAAATAAAGAGGGGTTTGATTGAACTACTAAAGGAAAGGTGGTACATATAATGGTTATCTTTATCTGTATGTAGTTCAGATCATAAGGACAGATGAGATTAAAATTTCTAGAGTCAAATTACAAAAGGGTGATTGAGGGATAGAGATACAAATCGTCATGGATGGTACTGAAAAAAGGACACAGCTTAGATGATATATAAGCTTGTTGAAACTTAGGGTGGCTGAGTGGTTCAGATGATGATTGATGATAAGAAGAAGAAGAAGAAGAATTGATGATAGGTAGGTAGGTAGGTAGGTAGGTAGGTAGGTAGGTTATTTCAATATGATTTGATTTGAGCTATTGAGGTAAAGAAAGCAACACGCACCCAAGTTCAACCCAACTTCCTTTCCCTTTCCCTTCCTTCAAAATTTAATTCTCGATTCTCAATCATCCAATACCCAATACCCAATACCCAGTACCCAATCACCTCATCAAGCTTTTAGGTACACTACAATACAATAAGCTACAAAAGTAATAATCTTTCCGCTGTCAATCTGATTCGCCCTCTTAAAAACCTTTAGACTACATACTTTGCTTTGATCAAGATCAAATCAAACTATCCGTTCTTCCTTTTGATAAATTACTTTTATCCTCTGATTACTTCTATCAATTTCGTTCATCCACCTACTTAAACCTCTTGAAATTCCATCATCATCAATCTACTATCTACTACTACTGACTTACTACTAACTTCTTCACTCAGCATACAATCTGAATCTACTTATCAATCATCATCTCTCAAAAGAATCTGTTCTGCCTTCTCCCGTTTGACTTTAGAACTTATTCACTTGAGCTACGATTAATTCCTAGATTTACGAGATCGATCCACTCATACTTCTTAGGTGAAAGTTCACTGTGATAGCCTCAATTAGGCCTCAATTTGATTGATTTCATAGGGGATTGTTCAAGTCTCGCATATACAATATCAACCCTAAGATACTAAAATACCTTTTCGTAAGTCACCTTTAAGGTTTTTTCTTCCTTTTTGGTTGTGGTTTGGTCCCTTTGATTTGTTTTTCTCAACTTTTTCTCCTTCTCTCTCCCCACCCTAGGATTAATTGTCTTCCTTTTTTTCTTATTACAAAACAACACCCACTTTGTCTGATTTTGACAGATATTCACACACCCCTCACGCATCACCACTTCACCCTCTTGCAGTTTCAGTCATCTCTGTCCATTGAAGATCTCCTCACTCTCACTCTCACTCTCACTCTCACCACCCTATCTCTTCATCTCTCTCTCTCTTTCTCTCTTTCTATTACTTTACCTACTTCGTTTCACCTCATCTGTCTTCCTTACCTTTCTCTTACTTCTGGAAGGTCTTTTTGGTTGAGATCAATTTTTCTTGGAGAGATACTAATTGGAATGCCATCGTCATCCTCACCTCAACTTGAATCAATTCAAAACATTCAAATTCATCAATCAAACCATACGAATTCCAATCGAAAGTTAATCATCAATAACAACCATCAAAACACTTTCATCGATCAACAACAGTCTTCAATTCAATCATCTGCTTCACAGTCCTTATCAATCCCAATCAAAACTTCATCAATGGACAATCCTGATCATCCTCATTCTCGTCAATCAAACTCTAGTCATTCTACCTCAAACTCTCAGACTCCTCCTAGCTCTTGGGCTCAATCTGGTAAACTAGTCAGAAAGAAAGCAAGTGGTCTCTTTCGTGAAGCCGCTCGATCTTGGGGTCGCTCAAAGAGTAAAGAAGTTCTTTCACTTGGTATCGGTGCACTCATTGGCAATAACAACAACAACAACAACACCGATTCATCATATCATTCCACTCCACCACCACCTGATCTCAATCAACAATCTCCCATCTCATCTTCTCATCACTCTCTCTCACCTAGCCTTCTCCATTCTTCGCCAGTCGGTACAATATCATCACAGCAAAAACAACTCATTGGTGCTGATTCAAAGCCACCACTCATCAAACCCATCAAGAAACGTATATGCTCTTTACAGCCTGGTTCAAAGAAACTCAGAGCAAAGGATCAACCCTCTAGCTCTCTTAATCGTCGTAGTGAAATTGGATTTGGTGATTGGGCAGGTTTGTTGTTTTCACAGTTGATCTGTCATCATGTCATTGACTAGTAAAACTTACAATCTTCTTTTGTTTGGTCCTGTCTCTCTTTCTTCTCACTCTTGCATACATCACACCCTGCCTCCATTCGCAAAACACCTCTACATTCCTTCTCCTCCTTCGATCAACATCACCCATCATTTGCCCTTCACCCATCATTTGCCCTTTCACTCATCATCAGATACTCTCAATACTGCCGTCGCCACTTCATCTCCCCGTACTCCAGTCTTACCACCCCGGGCAGACCATGATCTTCGAACGCTATCAACTTCCAATCATCATCCCAATATGGCGCTCGTCTCTTCAGACCATCAGCGATCTCGTCCAAGTCTTTTGATCGATGATTTTGCCAGTCCATCTATCAGACCAGATTCTTGTCATTCTTCAACTAACACCACTCCCTCGGCGATCCGAAGACGTGATCGTTCCCTCAGTCATGCTCGAAACTCAGTATTGCCCTTCTCCCATGAGGTTGAGGTATGTAGATCGTTATCGATTGCTTGAAACCTTTATATCCATTTGCTTTATGATTTACAACGGTGTTTACCAATCTTTTGATTTTTCGCGTCTTTGCCAGCCGGTCTCACCCATCTCATCACGCGTTCCTCGTTCTACCTTTCCCCACGTTCCACGTTCCCCTAGATCACCACGCTCACCCCGTCGCTCTTATAACACGCGCGCCACAGCTCAACGCTCTTCCGCACTGCAAACCCAACCCGATCTTCCTGCGTTCATGATTGGTGCTGTGACCTCTACGCCAAATTATCCCTCGAAGTCAACATTCACTCCAGGGGATACCCAGCCCGCTGGGTTGAGCCAATACCAACAGCCCGCGCCTATGACTTCTTCGCCTTTCAAACGCTCCGTTAGCCCGATCAATCATTTCAACAGTCATTTTGATCTCGAATCTCCAATCGCTTCGAAGTCTGCTGGACACATCGCATTACCTCCGATGTCTCAGTCAACCCACCACGTCAACTCATCAGTGAATCCTACGCCTATGGTACCCATGGCTAAAGGTCTTCCTCCTTCGCCTTCCAAGCTGCGTATGTCACACGCGTCGGCTAGCCTGCGATTACGTTCGGCTAGTTCTGCTCGGGCCAATCTCTTCGGTGCCAAACCCAACCAGAGCAGCGGGCTTGAACCTTTCTCAGCGCCGGTCACGCCTCTCGATCCTTATGCACCCGACTTAGTAAGCTCAGAAAGTACGACTAGTAGCCTGATGGCATCGAGTGGATGTGTCGGTAGTAGTTCTCAACAGCAGCAGGTCACCCAACCTTGGCTCAGCACTTCCCTGATTTCTAATGTGCCCGAATCATCATCATCCGGTCTTCATCTGACCGGTCCGCCTCGATCACGGCAGCGCACCGTCAGTGTCACTCTGAAGGAACATCCCAATCGCACCGCGTCTTATGGTCTTGGTCCCTTGCCAGAACACGATCATGATTCTGGACATGAATCAGATGATTTGGACCCTCGATACGTATTCAGCCAGTCTAGTCCGTCTTCTCGTAGCTGTAGTGGTATGGTTCGAGTCGATCGCTCAGGAAGCCCGGTGGCAGGGCCACACCGCCGTGCCAGCGCCGGGAGTGTTAAAGGTTGCTCGACCCTCAGCCGTCGAGATGGTTCATCCGTGTCCAATCACAAGTCTAGCTACTTGAATCCTTTGGTTGGTGGTGGCTCTACTGGGCGTCGGACGAAGACTGCGCGAGATCGGGAGATAAGTACAGACATTTGGGCCGTGCCACAACTTGAAGGACTTGGTATGATACTTCGTCATCAACATTCTGATGATTCCTGCGAAGACCTTCACATGGACGATGTTGTCACACAAGCTGGATCAAGTAAACCTTCGAGTAGTCATAGCCTGCTTTCCATCAGCAGGACATCATCTCAAGACCCATTCCGAACTATCAGCTCGTGTGCATCTCAATCATTCCTCAAGAGTCCTGGAATCGGGATCGACGGCTTTGGTGCCTTGCCACCTCCTGAATCACCCTTTCCTGGTCACCCTCGATCTCAACAAGCTGCCCTCCGTTCTTCCGGCCTACCTTCAAGTCCTAACAAGCTCAAACGTGATAGCGAGGGTGCAATGGTTACCTCCTTACCTCAACCTCCCGCAATGCTCCGCCCTCGATCATCAGCCCTCTATCCATCTTCTTCTCATCATCTTCGCTCGAGGGCGGATTCGTTGACGCCAAACAAACGCGATTCATGGGGTCGTAGGTCAATAGACGCAAGTGAGGAGGATGACGAGGAGAATGAGATGATCATTCATCACGATCGCGATCATCTCAACGGCTCCCTCGAGTCACATGAAGGGTTGAGCAATCTCAGTGTACCGGGGTTGACAGATTCAAGCTCACTCGCGTCAAGTCTAGCTTCCTCTAGTCAAAGCATCACACAAGCCCATTCCAGTGATCGCCCCACTCAATATAGACCGGCGAGTTGGGAGAAGTTGAATGGTGACGCGGCTCGAGATCCCAAACGAAGAAGCTTGCCTACACATGTAGGCCAAAACAGTAGCCCTCATTGCTTCGCTCATCTTCCACCATCCCCCTTTGCAGCTCCTACAAATATGCCTCTTACCCACAAGCCCTCCTCATTCTTTGATAATCCACCTCTCAAGCCACTCTCACCACCACCAGTACACATCCCCACCTCCTTCACTGCCGATCAAGATGATGACGGAACTTCGTTCCATGACAGTAAACCTGAAGCATCTGCCTTTCTATCTTCGACCATGACGTCCAAAAGGTGCGCCATGCGCGAGAAACGCCGTCAGCAACTTGGAATACCCAGTCCGTTTGTCAAATATGCCATCACTGGACATCTCTCTGACACCAGCCTAAATGGTCAAGCTGATGGGTCAAACAATAGTTTTGACGACTCTCTCGCCATGCGCTCCATGCGACAAGCCCTGGGCGGACCCAAGCTGATCGAAGCCGCAATCCAAGCTGATGAGAAAGATCAAAGTGAACATCTTCAATCACTCGAATCTAGTTTTTCAATGCAAGCAGTTTCAAATCAATCTATTTCGTTCAACTCTTCAATTTCTTCACCTTTTCTATCTACAGCAGACATGTTTTCAAAAAGACCCTCACTTTCGTCATTGAGGATGCCAGATACTCCCATCAAGAAGCCGCATTTTCTTCACAAGGCTACTCATCTTCATCATCACACCAGCAAACCGTTTGTATCATCAGGTCTCAGTAAGCAAGCAGCTTTGAGCTCAGCATTCGATTCTCCAGAGCAAAACTCTTCGTGCGGCAATTCTCCTTCTACAAGAAACATCAATCACGTTGACTCGTATTGTTCAAAGTCAAACGCGCAAGGCTCAAGTACCAGGACGCCGGTGATGGGCCAGGGCGCGTTTGACTCGCCATCGGCCTCGATGATGCAAATGGCGAATGCTGATAGTCCGGGGGTTGGCAGTCCCTCGGCTTTGGTCAATTTCAAGAAATCACCATTGTTTAGGAGGCGGAGTAGTGATGCTGTCTTGGCAAAGAGCGGAGGTGAAAGGTCCAGAAGCAGTCTTGCGATGGAAGATCCTGGAACGCCTACCAAAGTTGCACCTGGTTGGATTAATCGAGGTACGATCTTTTTCGTTCCAATTTCTCACACGCGTTTTCACATTCTGTCGCTTTGCGATTGGAAAAACTAACGCTAATTTTATTTCACGCGATTGCACATAGGTTCCCAACTTTTGACGTCACCCGGTAACTCGATCAGCTCCGCTGCCAGCTCACCTGTCCTTCCACCCTTCCAAGCGCACTCTCACTTTGGACGACAAACACCTGATTTTCTGAAGGATCCTCAAGTGACACCTAGTCGACCGAACGGAAGACTCTTTACCACATTTGCACCACCTTCGAACTTTCAACCACTGATCACTGATTCGACTGATCTTGCCAATTCTAGCTCCTTCTCACCTAGCCAAAGACCTGGATTTAAATCAAGGCATTCGAGTGCAGAAATCAGAACAAACGCTACGGACAGTGAGAACATGGGCCCGTCTTCATCAAATAAGTTTGAGACCGAATTTGACCTGGTTGAACAGATTGGGAATGGAGAATTCGGTGAGGTCTTCAAAGCTAGACATAGCTCGACCGGGGTTGTGTGCGCGGTCAAGAGGGCTAAGAAGCCTGTAGGAGGTCCCAAGGCTATGTAAGTGATTTGCATCATCTCATGATATCCGTGTTGTGCTAATACATGCATCACGTCACGTCTTACATCATAGGTCACGGCAGATGGAAGAAGTGGAGTTGTTGAAACGACTGACAACTGGACCTAATCGATCACCTTACATTATTCAATTTAATGATGCATGGCAGCACAATTATCATCTGCATATCCAAACCGAATACTGCTCAAACGGAACACTAGAAACCTTTCTTGAATTAGTTTCCGCCGTCCAACCACGATTAGATGAAGAAAGGATATGGAAGATTATGTCGGAACTGAGCCAAGCAGTTCATTTCATACATTCTGCCGGGATACTTCATTTGGATATCAAGCCTGCTAATGTATTCGTGACAGAATACGGAGGTTTGAAAATCGGAGATTTCGGAATAGGAATGAGATGGCCTCGAATCGATCCAAAAGAAGTCTATAGGGATTGGAACAGTCCTTTGGTTGGTTCAAGGTATCCG
>KZ122800.1:0-10695 GCA_002157025.1 Melampsora abietis-canadensis | reverse complement strand
AAATTACATATGATTTCATATGTTACAGCATTTTCAAATGTATGCGGGACTACAAATCAGGTAAAAGCACTGATCGGGGTTTTCCTTATCTTTGCTGTCTCCCACCATAATGCAAAAGAGTGCGGAATTTTGATGAATTACTAATTTTTGAGTCGCGGTTCTTACCGCACGGGGCCAAGTTAACAACCGCAAACGAGTGTGGATGCTCTTATAGGTTTTTATCATTTGTGTTGTCAATACAGTGATGACGTATGTACACATAACAATCATCGACAGCTCATGAAGTCAAAGAGGAAAAAGGGCACACTGTCAAATCATGACGACTTGAAAAGCTCTGAAAAGGGGCCCGTTTCTCGAGCCTTCTTCCCAGACAGCTCGAGCCGGAAGTCGTTCGAGGGTCAATTCACCTGGATTTACCCATCTGTTATTGGTTCCGGGATCGAGGTGAAGGTCGATCCATCCGCAGTGATCAAGCGGTAAAGATTGCTCATGATCGAAAATACCAAAACTGGGCATAACTTTGTTGTCTTCTGCTCCAGTCAAAAGATGTTCAAAAGTCACTCAACCCTTCGTGGATCTACTGTGGATTCAAATTTCAAAAATGACGCTCAGTTTTACAATTAACACGGACGGACCTGGTCATATCGGACTGACTTGACTCCGTTAAAATTTAAGAGGCGAAAAATTTGAAATTTGACTTTGAAACTTTCATGGACTTCAAAGGACATCCAAAAGATCAGCAGAGGACACGATGCCCGCCAGTTGTTAAAGACCGTCTTAAGGGCTATCCGCTTTGTGGCATGCGATACATAGATCTGTAGCGCTTCCCAAGGCGTGCTCTGTAATTTATCTCACCTAACTCCACCGCTGCCTACCTCGATGAGCCACCGTATGTGGGCAGTGGGCTTGAGCTTCAAGCGTTCGGGCGCGGATTTCCATTCTGAGAGGATGGAAGCGGAGGTACCACAGCACCGCCGATATCGCCAAGGATGCGACATGATTTTGGAAGACCAGGCGCAGCATATGTGCTTTGGATCGACTTGACGCGATTGCAGATAGCACGAGTGGATCTTGCTCCCGAGTCCCACCGTGCTCGCGTCCACGCAGAACAATCAACCCAGCCTGTCTATTGGTTCTCTCGAGCTGCGCGCTGCTTGCTGTGACGTCAATCTTGATCATTAAGAAGCGGATTGTGATCATGTAGCGTGTGACCCTATGGACAGAACCTTCACATAGGAGCGATTTGGAGCTACTTGAGTGTTGTGTAAATGCACCTTGATGAGCCATGTTGACACGCCATGGTCAACTACAAGCTTTCCTGAGCCTTTGATGATCGATGGTAAGCATGAGTCAAGTCTCGCATCCTGTACCTTGTTACTACTTGGAAGATCAATAGACAAAAACTTTCCACTGCTTTCCGAATCCCCCCCAATGTAGAGCAGAGGCGCTGATGGATGAAATCAATTTTCCTTGATTTCAGCAAACAAGGCAACAAGGCGCGGATGAGGTCTAGGACCATATGATATGTATGGGTAGCGGGTGCGCAATGAATGGAAATTTTATGTAGGACATGTGGGGCTATGTAGTGTTTGAGGTGGCAGTTTGTTTATGTATCAAGAATTTTTATTATGAGACTGTTCTCGGCCTTGCTCGGCAAATCTCACAGCCCTGGCCCCTCACAGCCCACCCCCAAATTGCATACACATGCATATATGTAAGTCTCCCACACTTTCTGTGAGATGACGACATACATAACAGAAGATTTCCATTCGATTAAATTCTTTCAAGATCCAAATTATAAATTCACACTCCTGTCTTGGAAATTGGAAATCTTGTTGCGTTTCCTTCAGTAGGTTTCTTTTTTTTCCCTTTCTTTGACACGCAAGCTTGAATTGAGTAAAACTACATACACTCGAGGAGTGAAGTGACTTTTCAGGTTGTTCAATCTAGTGCAGATACATATATTTAGACACCTTTTTCCGTCTCCTGGTCGAGTCTGAAACTGAGCATATCTCAAGGAGTTTATTTCATCGCCACTCATCCATCGACCAACAGTCATTCATTGTCTCCTTTTTTCTCTCTTTCAAATCGATCACCAGTCTTTAACACGTTTTAGCTCCTTATACCTCCACCTTCGTGGTTATCTTCCCTACAACTTCCTCTTTATCCTCTAGTCACACTTACCAGCTTTTTACGCGTCTGACCTATCCTCTGTTGATATTATTCTGTTCTTTCGGAACCGGAGTGTTTTCCAAGAGTATACTCTCCGCGGTCCTAAATTTCCATTCCGATACTCACCAACATGGTGAAATCCTTCCGGTCTGATATGGTTTTATCCAAACATAGTGGCATTCTCATCCTCTTCATAACGGTCCTTCTGACATCCGAGTGCTTGGCGGCAGCAAAGCCGATACAAGATAAGCACCTGCACAAACGTATCTCTTCCCACGAGGGGGTACATCACAAGGAACTCCAAAAACGTATTGATGCCGCGGAGCTCTTGCAAAAAGGCGACGTCACCCTCAATGATTGCGGTTACGCCGACAAGTGTGATGACCAAATTGACATCGGAAAAGATCAACACAAGGACGATTACGGAGAAACCAAGGACGGGGCGGCGCAATGGTCATCTCTTGGACTTCGTAGCTCAAACCTGCATGTGAATCAGATAGCCGTAGGCTTTGTGCCAGCCTTCAACGAGAAGAAGTCTCCAAATAACCCGGCGGAGATCAACGCCAAACTTCCGAAACCAATGTCGATTGTGAGTATGCTACGCTTTTCCTTTTCGATAAGTGATTCTTGGCTTGTGGAAACTGACAGTTCCCCTCCTCGATCGACCGCTTTCATATACAATCTCTAGGTTGGTGACTATGTGGAGATTCAGCCTTGGGAGGACAACATGTCAAACTTGGATTGGGTAGGACTGTTTTTCCTCAGAGCACTTCTATCCGGTCTTCACACTCACTGCTATCCACCATGCTTGGGTGATTGACTCTTATTAGCACGTCCCGACAATCAAAAAGCTCGAAGGAAATCCTGTCTGGTGTATTGGACTTATGCCCACCAAAGGATTGGAGACAATCTCTTGGGAAGTGGTTAGTGATTCGACAATTGCTCTATACGAATTACCATGCATTCATGACTAATCTCGCTTGCGATGCTCTACTCGTATCTGTTTGCAGGCTGACAAGATTGCTAAGAAAATGAAACACATCAATGATCAGGGCATCACGGTCTGGGTTAGATTTGCCCACGAGGTGAGCAAGTTTTTCGAACTATTACCCAGCGGCTTGTAGAGTGTTGTAAGAAGCTACAACAAGGCACGCTAGACTTACTCATACTTTTTGTTGAATCGTTTACCCTCTTAGATGAACGGAGAATGGTATTGTTGGGGCATGAAACCAGAACGTGAGTGTTACCAAATCATAGTCTTGGTCTGTTAAACTGATGTTGACATCTCATCGGGAATTGTCTTGCTTTCCATCAGTCTTCAAGGAGAAATGGAACTTGCTGGGTGAACGAATTAAAGCAAGGACAAGTATGACCTGTGAGCTATTTCCTTGCTTTATCACTCACTTTGTGTGATCTTCTTTTGAACATGTGTACCCCTTTCATATGCTATTTTCAGACATGCTGTGGTCTCCCAATGCTCTCTTCGGAGACTCAATTGATTCCCTCAAAGGAGGCTACACTAAATACTGGCCTGGGTCCAAGTATGTTGATATCGCAGGTGTGTTGAATTGGCACGAGTCCCCTTCGAATCTCTATTGACGATTCGCGAGCTGAATGCGGCCCTCTTCTCTCAGGACTTTCTTTCTATCACTGGGGAAAGTCATATCATAGGTTGAACATTGCACCCACACAGGCCGAAGTGGTAGGCAAGATCTTTGAATTCAACAAGGTTGGTTTGATAGTTTTTTCTATGAGGCTGTAGCATGCGATCGTTCAGGAACTGATTGCATCCCTGTGCTATCATACGCGGTCGATAATTTTCTATCATTCAGCTTTACGGCGATGGAGGAGAGGGTAAACCAATTGTAATTGCCGAGACTGGTAGGTTTTACGCGTCACCTTTCACACGAGACTTTTTCTAGCTGCTTACCATCCACAAACTTTGCTACAGCCGCCAGTTATACAACCAATCAATGGACCAAGGCACCCGTCGCGGGAGGTTCATCCGAAATTGACATCAAGATGAAATGGTTACATTTACTGCTCGACCGTTACATCAAGAAAGTTGTTCCAAATCTCCGTGCAATGATATGGGTTAGTATTGCCTTTGGTTGACAATTATCGACTCTTTGGCTGATTAACCCTTCTTCCACTTCTGACAGTTCGAGATCATTAAAGATGAGAATGCCACGTCAGTAGTTCTCTGTACTTTCGCATAAAGTAAACATCAGCTGACCCTCGTTGTTCTGCTGTTTTATGACCAAATTCAGCGGTGACACTCCTGTTCAAACTGAAGATTTCAGGCTGATGGTTGGAAACCGTCAAGTCAGTTGGTCCGCCTCAGAGTTCTTCAAGAACAGGACCTAGGTGATACCAAATCACTGAACTGGTACCCTACCTGGACCTTCCCCTCTGTCGCGTTGTCATTCGAGATTGATACCTCTATTAAACTGTTCCCAAGTGGGACTACGAAGTTAACGTTTTCTTTTTCTCTTCCGATACCATCTGGTCAATATATCCCTATATATATATGGTTTCTTTGTTTAATTTTTTTCTCAATCGATTATAAGATTGTGAAATTATTATCTCATTCTGTCGTTTTTGCATTCATTCTCTATCTGATACTTGTGAGGACACAATCTTATGTCTGTGTTGTCTTTGTTCATTTTACCTGTCCTTTGTGCTCTGTCTATTTTTTTGGTGGCAAGATATCTTTGATTGATAATTCATCCTGTTCGTGTTTTGCTCCCTAAAGCCGTGTCATTTTCAGGAGTCACTTTTGTTAGCTTGCACCCTTGTGATCATTGTCGCTTTCAATCATTGCCCATCTACTACCCAGAAAGCCCCTTGCCCCATGCTGCGTAACCCGAGCCANCTCGTCCCCCGGCTTTCGTGAGCATTTGAGTCGTCGAGCAGGACTCAGGCCGTGTCTGAATCATGGCTTAGCGTCTGGAGTTTCGGAGGCTCATTGGAATTCGGACATGGTCGGCAAAAAAACACAACATCCCAAGTTTGAATATAAGTGAGGATGCACCTTAGCCTTCAAGTTAGGGGTTAGCTACATCGAGAAGGAAGCACGGCGGCCATGATGATGTGGAATACCAAGGATCAAGACAAGGCTCGAAATGCTGACAGCTGCAGTGATTTTTTCTGAGAAGTTCGTGGGCCACGAACTTGACAATAGAAGGCTCATCTTTGAGAAACATCCCGCCAGCAATGTCCACAATAGCCGTCCTTGGAAATTGAATGGTGTTGACTACAAGCATGAGTGGTAGGAGACCTCTGAAGGCTATAGTGTCGGATCTAAGGTAAGTTTTTCGATAAGGTTTGGTTGGGGTGAATCAGACAGAGGGTAGCATCATTTGATGGATATAATTCCAAGTTCTATGGACTTCCTATTTCATTCCCCCTTGCTTCTGAAAGTTAGCTATCTTTAGTGCGACGGCAGATCATCCTCGAACCCAACAAGCAACTCCTCTGTGTCGTACTCACGATCGTCACTCAGTCAATAATTCATCGTCGATCCTCCCTCATCTTATAAATGCCTCTCACACTCGAGTCAACAACCAAGTGCGAGATATGAAAGTTTGATTTGATCAATTTGGATTTATTTGCAATCCTCAGATCAAGTACTGGTTCAGCTTACGTAATCCTCCTTCTCAAGTTCATATCAAAGGCGAGGAAGCGAAGTTTCTATCAACTTTTTCCGGCCTCATCTCGGCTCTCTCTTCCTCAAGATTTCAGCTGGATATCTCAACACTCTGCTAGCCTAGGGAGAAGATCTTGACGGCACGGTACGTTTTCTCCTCTACATCCTGCCTAGTTACAGTTTCTTTGAGAAAAGTCTTTCACTGATATTCAACCTGACAGAAGTGATGAGCGATAGGTGGGAGGCCGAAGGTGCTTTGAGTGAGCTACTTTTCTTCGATGTGATTTACTGTGTCTTAGGTTTGGATGGCGAATTTAATGATTCGATTGGCTTACTGATGGTGTTCGACAGCCATTTTGGTTTCGTAAGTTTTGATGACTTCGTAAATCAACTCTCGAGTTGTCTAGAACCACCGTACCTTCGAAATTTTTCGTATTGACCATTTGGGATTCTATCTCACCACAAACTTGTCAACAGACCGCTCATAGGAGTTCTATCGATGATCATCGGTTGCTCGATCTTAGATGATTCGGGATACGCAGACTATCAACCGTTATACCTAGCAGCCCGAATGGGAGCATTGGGCGGACCGATAGCTGCATTCTTCTGTTTACTCGTCTCAGGCACATTCACAATGGACGAGATTGGTGGGATACCAGATATGGATCCTGAAATCGTTAGGTGTCAAGTTCGGATGGAAACAACTCGAAGGGCTTGGGGTCTGATCACCCCTTATCTAATTGGTCTTATTGGAGGCCCACTTGGCTCTGCGATCCTACAAGCTGCTCATTTGGCAAATTCAATCGAACCGCTCTCAGCTGTACGTGCTGCTGCTGTGGGTGGGATCTTCGCCACACCGATCTATTATCTCTTTGGCTATATTGTTGGTTTCTTAGTCTTTTGATGTGAGAATGAGGTTTATGACTTACTGATCAAATGATTGTATTGTTGGCTCATCACTGCTTTCGTGACTTTTCAGCTCGCGGGTCTCGTTAGCCCATGTCTAAGAGAGCCACCTTTACTAGTCGATGAACGTGTGGGGATCCCTTGAAGCAACGATCTACACTGGAATTTATCAAAATCTGTAACAACAACAATCAAGTGATTTGTAATTTTCTTTGCTAAACTCTTCTCATCACTTTCTCTTGTAAGTGTAAATATAAAGGACTTGTATGTATTGATCCAATCCAAAGTTTTTAGTAAACTTTCTACATAGTCTATGTATATATTCCCAATTCTATTGTAAAATCCAATTTCTTGTATGTACCAAGGATCTTCCTGACCTTTGAGGATATTTCTGCTTCAATCAATCAATTGTAAGTGTGCTTATTATGTTGAGTTTCCATTAAAGCTATGATTTGAAAGATTCAGCAACTTTAAGTACTTGAAAGCCAGTCATACTTCTGGCTTCAGAGGCTGATAGGGGGACATTTTGGTAGGACTATATATATGCGGTTGACAACTTGCCACAGATTTAGATCATTTGATGTTTGATGTTTTTGTGCGACAGATGATCAACTTTCAATTCCTTGTTCTAAAATTCCCTACAAATTATCTTTACATGCATCAATCAGAAACCATTCTTATCAAAAAAAAAACAATGACTTCAGAAGATTTTAAAAAGAAATATGTACCAAGAACTTTCATTCATTCAATCATTCAATCTGTTTGTTTTCCTTCATTTCTTTGTGATTCAAGATCATCCACTTGAACCCCAATAAACAAATTCATCAAAGGTTCAAAAGAAATCATGAATTGATTATAAACAAAACAAGTTTTCTGCCAAGCTAAACTGATGATCGAATTGGTTACTTTTTGATGATTTTGTTCGTTCATGCCTTTGATTTTATGATAGTTTCCTTTGATTTGCTTGGATAAATGGTTTTCGGATCGGAAGAAGTCTTGCTAAGGTTTTGATTGATTTTGTTCTTTACTTCACAGCAAAGTGATTGAATGGTCATGACGTCATTCTCATCATCAAGCTCGTTTACGGACATGGCAAACCTTCCTATCGTGTTTGCTTGGGTAGAGATCCATCCGAGTTGGATTCGTCTCAACTGGTCTGTGCTCAGTGTCAAATTCAATGCTGGACCTAGGGTTTTCATGCGATAATGATTATTTATTCAGTCCAAGATGAATGGTTCTGAGCTTCAGCAGGCTTACAAAATGGCAATGCTGATTACCAAACGTTGTTCCAAGTCGATTCAACTTGAAATCTCTCAAAACATTTTGTGCGCCTCTCGATATACCAATTGATCAATCCTTCCAAAATAAAATCAAAACCCAAACCCACAATCAAAAAGAATAAGAAAGAAGATTGATATCTGCCAAGTCTTGAAGAAATAGAAGAAAGTCAAGGAGAAAAGAGAAACGACAAAGAAGACAAAATAAAAATTTAGGAGAAAGGGACGTAGCATCCACAAATCCTTTGAAAATCAATTTTTTGTGTATTCTCAAAGTTGTTTCAAAAAGAAGAAAAAAGTAAAAGAAAGAGAGAAGTCTGTGTACATGATAAGAGAGATCACAAACAAAGATCACAAATTACTTGATGAAAAATGTCAGTATGAAAAAAAGTATTCAACCCGAGATTCCTTCAAGATGCTTTGCCTTCAACTGAGCGAAAACGACAACGTCTGTATAATCAAGATTACACAGCACAACCAGCCAAAATCTATCAAGCTAAGACTGAGAGAGTGAATGACAAGAGAGTAGCAAGAGTAGCACAGCTGGCCATAGCGTGCAGGGAGCTGGCTCCACTGGTTGTAGGGGCTCCGGCAGTGGTGTTTGATAATGATGATGATGAGCCAGTAGTCATGCTACTTGCGCCTGATGTGCTGGAACCGGTCTTCGAGTTACCGCCTGAGGAAGTGTAAGCAGGGGTAGAGGTGGTAGAGCCAGCAGCTACAGGGGCTATAAGAATAGGAAAAGGCGTCAGAGCTGTGATTTGATCCATTCAGATGAGACTTGGGACATACTAGAGCCAGTAGGAGCTGAGGTCGCAGGGGTCTCCGTAGTGTTGGCAGTCGATTGGGTAGCAGTGGTGTTAGATCCACTAGTGTTTTGAGCACTAGTGGTGTTCACAGCAGTGGAGGTGTTTGCAGCGGGGGTCGATGAGGGAGTCGAGGGAGTGGGAGCAGCCCCGTTGGCCAAGCTACCAGTTCCCCATGGGATTTTCTTGCCATCGGGTTGACTGATACCGAAGAGAAACAGTGTGAATACCTGAGAATCGGATCGGGAAGATTGGCAAAAGCTAAATCGGCTTACGTAGACTCAGTTGGTGGAGTGGTGGCCCCACTGGATGAAGCAATAGCAAATCGAGTGGTCCAGGTAGTTGATTCACCAGCTTGAGTGAACTCGTAGAAGTAGATCTGCCCGACGAGATAAAAGGAGCGAGTGCAAAGAAAATCAAGGTTGCGATCAGCTTACAGATCTCAAAGAACTAAGTTCGTGAAAGCTTTAAAAAGAAGAGTGGTAGTACCACTCACCGCAGAGTGAGGCGTGACAGCCGGGCATTTCCATGTGTGACTTGTAGCACCTTTAGTACCGTCTAAACCGCTAGCAACGTTGGTGACCAATTGCATAGCTTGGTTAGAGCCAGTCTTAAGGTCAATGGAAAAGCTTGTCCATTTGCCGGTGGTGTCCAAGTTCCATTGAATGGTACAGTCTGATCCTTCGTTGAAGACTTGACCTGGACCGGGAGCAGTAGGTGTGACACCTGAGTTGTTATGAAGCAAGCGTTGGTAAGAGATTTCAGTGAGTCGTTCAAATTTGAGAAAGAGAGTGATGAGATGATGCAAAGGTGAAAGACTAACCAGCTCGAACAGCGGATGTACCGAGTAAGACGAGTAATGCTAAAGAGTTCATGTTGATAGCTGTGTGTGATGATGGGTAAGAGAAGTGGTTCAGAGCAAAAAGGTTTCGAATTAAGAAGGATTGAAGATTAAAGGTAAGTAAGAGAAGGAATGAAGTTGGTTTAATGAATGAATGAATGAGATGATGGCAAGGAATTATAAAAAGGTAAGAAGAGATTTAAAGTGAAATGTGGATTTGAAATGACTAAACTTGAAGCCTTGGGGAATGAATGAATGTATGTATTCAAAATGAAAAGTTCTTCTTGCAAAAATTGATTGGTTGAATTGACAACAGGAACGTGTTGGAAGTCAATCAAAAAAAAGGAGCTTTTAGGAATGCAGTTTGAGATGAGATGAGATGAGATGTATATAAGCTTTGGTAACTTTTTAAAAATGATCGTTTGATTGATGATGATTGATAGAAAGTTAAACTGAAGGAATGAATGAATGAAACAAGTGAACAAAGGGAATTTGATGATCGATGGATGTTGTCCAGAATAGTTTTTGTAATCAACTGAAGACTGAGATTTGTTAAATTTGAATTTAATTTAAAGAACAACTCAGCTCAACTTACCTAAAGTAGGTGATCAGATTTCTTTTGACAAAATCAGATCTGTATGGTGGGTAATGAACTTCATTCTTCACTGCACATACCGCTTTCTACATACCTGGCTCATGATCAAAGCTACTGAGAATAAGTTCATCTGCTTTCTCAAGCTGTACAAATGCTTTCTTCAACCGATTCAAGAAAGGAAGACAGACTCATGAATCAATCAAATCTTGGTACATCATCAGTTTCGTTCAGATTGATCATTTGAAAGTCTGGTTTAAAACGATTTGATCCGAAGCACAAGTTCCTCCAACACCTTGGTTCAATTTCAAAATCCATATAAACTCACTAGAAATTCCAAGATAATCTGGGATTTGACTGAAGCAGACCACAAACACTGGGAGGAGAATCCTGTTACTCAGGCCGGAGTGCGGCATGTATTACTCAGAGTCACGCGGTGCACAAGTGGCCGC
>MWRH01017240.1:0-10576 GCA_002157025.1 Melampsora abietis-canadensis | reverse complement strand
AGGGTGGTGAAGGTTCGCATCCATCCCTACTACAGTCGGTACCTGGCGTTCGTTGTGCCTGTCAAACCAAGTTTCCAGAACTGGTAAGCCTGTATTATGCCGTGGAGGGTTATAAACTGATAAAACACGTAGTTTGGGGAGCCTGTCCCCGACGTCTGAAATCTCCACCGCCGTAATGTAGGGTGATCCGCTTGGGAGCATTGTAATGTTCCAGGACGGTATCTTCTTGGAGATTTAGATGCCTGTCCTCGTCTTCTCGTTGTAAGTCTGTGCTAAGTAATCGTAGGCTATGAAATCGTGCCAAGCTGGGTGAGTTGCCATTTGTAAGGTGATTGGGTTTACCCATGGTTCCTGTAGGATGAGTATGTCAAATGTGTTGTCAGCTAGTAGATTTTCCACCACCGTCTGCCTGTTAAAGCAGTTCAGTTGTGCAATATTCATGTTGGTTCCGTCTGAAAAAGAATCAGGTAAGTCAGTATTTATGCTTTCCGGCGCTACATGTGTTGGTTTTCTAGTTGGGTCAGTGGTGTGAAAGGAAAAGGGGGTAGAGGAGGATGAAGTGAGGCTACGTGTATCCTGAGTATGGTTGTATCTTAACATGATTGTGTTAATGATACTGGTAGGCCCTTTGATCTGATGGGGCAATTTGTGCTTGAGGCAGAGTGAGCATATTTCAAGTCTGACTTGTCAATTGTGATTTTGGGGTTCAGGGATGCGTCATGAATCACACATCTCACACAATGTGGGGTCTTAGTGTTGGGGCTTGGGCAAATTCTCGAGTCGTGATCTTCACCGCAGTGTTTACAAACATGTTTGTTTTTGCATTGCAAGCTAATGTGACCAGGCTCTTGACAACGGAAACATTGTACACGAGTTTTCTTGCAAGCCCTTACCCGCAAACTATTTCCTTCAAAGTACACTGAACCCCTGGTCATCAAATTAGTCAGTTCTTTGTCCAGCAAGTCAACCACAATGGAACCTGAAACCTGGCCTGGATTTGGTTTGCTGAGCCACCTAATCGAATGAATTTTGTCCAGCGGGATTGGGTTCTGAGCTGCAAGTGTGGATTTGATCTCGTTGATCTTGGAGTAGAATTCGAGGGGTACTGAATCGACTACAACTGGGAAAATGGCGGGAGAAGTAACCAGCTCTGGATCAGCTAGTGTGGACCATGCACTTCTATTGTCCAATAGCCAGTCTGCTTCAGCCTTAGTCGCCGTGAACAACTTCACATTACCCATGGGCAGGCTTGCAGCGCCCTTAACTTCCAGTCTTTGGCCGGCAATCTTCACATCGAGTTGAGCAAGCGCGTCATTCACTCGTTGTACGATCTCAGTTGACTTGACTCCTTCAAACGGTTTCTTGTCCTTTACGCTTCTAATGATGACTTGACTAGGGCAGAAGGCGTTGATAATCTTGTTAGGTGGTGGAGGTCCCATGATTCACTGCGTTTGAAGCCAGATCAATTGCCCCCAAATTATCACAATTAATGCTCACCGGCCCGTCCCATTCCAATCCTACATCCCTAAGTAAATTTCGCAACCATTGCACCTCTTGACCTGCCTCCGTGGTAGCTCGATATTCGGCCTCTGTGGATGATAGAGCTACAGTTTGTTGAATTCTAGATCTCCATGATATCGCGCCTCCAAAAATAATTGTGATGTAGCCAGTTTTCGATCGTCGTGAGGCTTTGCATCCTGCCCAGTCTGAGTCCACGTTGGTAGTCGGGATGTTCCAGCTTGAGTTCATTTTAAAGATTTTGTTGTCTCCAGCGTGGTAGTGGATGCCCAGGTTGAGTGTACCACGCAGGTATTGTAACACGTGTCGAAAAGCATCCCAGTGGCGCTGGCAGGGATTGTCCAGATGTTGCGAGAGAACGCCGACCGCATAGGCTATGTCGGGTCTTGTGCACTGCGATATGTACATTAGACTACCGACTCCGGATCGATAAGGTTGATTTAGTTTTGCGAATTCAGAGGATTCAATTGTTGATGAAGGCATAAGTTTAAGACCCCCTTGAATGGGTGTTGACGCCGGTTTGCAGTCCTCCAGGCCAAAACGAAGAAGTAGTGATTCAGTCATTGACCGTTGATGGATTGCATAGTGATGTGTTGAAATCCGGATCGTTTTGATTCCCACCACGCAGGTAGCTTCGCCTAGGTCTTCCATTTCCCAGAATGCCATGACCTCTTTCTTGAAAACAGGAATGGAAGATTTGGTACCGGTGATCGCCATATCGTCGACGTGGAGATAGAAAATTATGATGTCAAGAGAAGAATTTCGGCGGATATAGACACATTCATCTCCCTCAGCTTGAACAAATTTGATACTAAGGAGCATACTTTTGAACTCTACGTTCCAGTCATGTGCAGATTGTTTTAAACCATAAAGTGCCATTAAAAGTTCAGCTACCTTTGATTCGTCTCCCGGATTAACATACCCTTCAGGAAGCTCCATGTAAACTTTTTCCTTTAATGGCGAGTTTAAGAATGCTGCTACAGCGTCCATGGAATGGATTTCCCATCCAAATTTAGCTGCCATTGACACTAAAATGCGGTAAGAGGCTGGTTTACCGGTCGGAGCGAATGTATGTTCATAGTCGACACCGAAGGTTTGAGTGAATCCTTTGGCCACAAACCGTGCTTTGTGTTTGAGAATGGAGCCATCAGGACGGTGTTTGACCTTGAAGTGCCAACGAGATCCGACTACTGGCGCGTCCGTTGGTCGATTTACAACCTTCCATACGTTTTTCCGAGTCATATTACCAATTTCTTTATCACAGGCTTTACGCCATTCCTCAGCATTTGGGCTTTTCATAGCTTGCTTGTAGCTGGCCGGCTCCGTGACCATTCGGACCGTAGCCTCCGTGGCGAATGCATAAGCACATACATCACCTCTAGGAATGAAACAGTCGTCTTCCCAAAACGCAAGACTTGAGTTGGGTATGTATCTGTCAACCGGTCGTACTTCTCTAGCCGATCTACGAGGTAATGATGGGGTTTCTTCAACTTGAAGTTGTTCCATTGGTAAGGGAATCTCAGGTGTGTGTTCAATTTGGATGATCTGCTGTTTGGGAGGGTCGTCATCATTAGGTGGTGTAGGAATGATTTCAGTGATAATCGAAAGTTGTGTCGCTTCATCTTGATCGCTAATCAAGTGAGAGATGTCAAATGTAGGTAATTTCATAAAAGGGTACACATCTTCTCTGAAAGAAGCATCGTGAGTGATAGTGATTTTGGAGTCATTGAGCGTGAATATTTTGTAGTTGCAATTATGTTCAGTGTGTCCGACAAGTATTCCGTGTTCAGAAGTTGGAGCGTATTTTCCTTCACGTTCAGGTTTTCGAATCAGTACATACGCCAAGCATCCGAATGCTTTGATATGAGATACATCAGGTTTGCGACCATACCATAATTCATAAGGTGTTTTGTTCTTGGGTAAAGTGGTTGTGATGGTTCGATTGTTCAGGAAGACTGCATTCTTCACTGACTCCATCCAAAAGCGAATAGGTAAGTTAGCTTGTATCAACATAGCTCTACCTTTAGACACTACCGTTCGCATAGAGCGTTCGGACACCCCATTCTCTTCAGGTGTATAGGCTGCTGTTACTCTTAGGTAAATACCTTCACGTTGACAATACGGAAGAACAACATCATTTAAAAATTCGCCACCACCGTCAAGAGTCATGCATTTGACCTTTCTGTCGCATTGACGTTCCACGAAGGCAAGATAGGTATGAATCGCATTATGAACTTCATCCTTCTCTTTAGATTTTAACCCAGTGATATGGCGATAAGAAGAGTAATCATCGGTGAATAGAATGAAATAAGAACTTCTACATATGGACTGTGTTCTCATAATGCCACTTAAGTCAATGTGAATATTATCGAGTGGGTGTAACGATCTGGTGCGAGTCTCTGAGTGGGGTTGACAATGTGCTTTTGATAAGTCACATGAATTGCATGGTAGAGAATTAGGTAAAACAATTTTAGATAATGACAACGGTAAACCCAGAACCACATCTCCTTTGATCATTTGCTTCAGGTATGAAAAGTTCGGATGACCTAGTTGATGATGAAGTAGTAAAAGGGGTTTAGTGACGTCGGGAGAAATCGTAGTTGAATTAGATTCAGATGATATTGTACGCACCGAGTTGAGCTGCAATAACATCGTGGTTGGATGGATGTGTCCTACTAAAGCGACGACTTTGTCTCGGTCAATGACAAAAGATCCATCATTCCGGAGTGTTGTAATCCACCCATCGTTCAACAGGCGTCCTCCAGCAATAAGATTCTGTTTTAATGAAGGTACGAATAGGCAATCCGTTAAGACAACGGTATGACCAGACGGTCCGATGATTGATACTTCTCCTCTACCACAGATTTCAAGCGTAGAAGATCCTCCTGCTAATCCAACATGTTGAGTTGCTGATAAATTTGATTTGAAGGAATCTTTATTGAAGTATTTTTCATCTTTGAACATATGGTGAGTAGTACCACTATCGACAATACCAAAGTGTTCATGTTCAACATTATTGTTGGGATCCACAATGTGCACTGCACTTGCACTTGCAGAGAATTCTGATCGATCTAACGCCTCTTGAAGTGATAAGAGAGAAGGAATCGATTGAGAGGAAACAGCCATTGAAGCAGATGGATTAATTGAAACAGATGAAGTAGATGAAGGTCGTTCCACCCATTCCCCCTTTGCTTTCTTTGCTTCAACCCAGGCATTGTATTTGTCAATATTTTTAGGGTTTCGAATACAATCGGCGGCGGTATGAGTCAATGAAACGCATTTCTTTGGCGAACATCGAGTTTGAACATATCCTTGACGTCGTCTCATAGGGCTAGCTGCATTTGCCTGAATTACGGGAAGATTCGTAGTCGTTGGATGAAGCATGGCGCGATTTGTGATACGAACTTTAAGTGCTGTTACCACAGAATCATATTCAAAGGTGTTGCTGTCTGCTATATCTTCAGCTACCTTTGACCAATCCGAATTCAGGGACATAAGGAGTTGTTGACCCAATTCGACACTTCCTATCTTTCCACCTGAGCTAGTGTAAGCAGTGTATAAACGATGAAATTCATCCATATGAATGGGTAAAGGTGAATCTCCTTGAGTCAGGTTAAACAAGAGTCGTCTAAGAAGCATTTGATGGGCAGGTGTTCGAGGGGAATGGTGATCTCGTATCTTCACCCATAATTTACTCGGCAGGGATTCTAGATCGTTACCATCTTCCGTTTCCACTGTTATGAAAGGTTCAAATCGGTTTCGGTTTGGTTGGTCCATTTTAGAGATCATCCAAGTAGTGAGTGATTCTCTAACTACTTCATTGAACAGCTTGGTGTCTGCATCCGTTGATGGTTCATCTTTATCGGATGTCAAGAAAGAACTTAAAGATAGTGATTTGACTCCAGTTCTAATTTCGGAAGACCAATTCGGATAGTTGGTGTCGGCTAGTTTCTCGGTGATAGAGAGTTTAGACAATGTATTAACCATAGATGAAGCTATCTGAAACCTTTTACTACCAAACGACGACTGAGATGTTGTAGTCACAATGGTAGTGCCCGCAGGCGGTATCGATGTGGACATTGCTGGTAATAGACTGTTGATAATAGTCTGGTCTCCGACTGATTCAGGCGAGTTTGATCGAGTAGGAGATAATGTGAAAAATAAATCAAGGTCTAGAGGTTCCTCGTCATTCATATACTACTGCGAAAAGATTTATCGGATCGATTTGATACTCTCGCTACCATGTAAATGGCTTGGAACTCGTCTAGCCTATAGTTCTGATGATGTTGTGCGAAAGGTAAGCACACTTCTCCTAACCTAAGGTATGCAGACCTTGGTGAACTAACCTATAGTTCTTGGAGGAAATGAAATGAAGTTGAGAAAAAGTTTAATAAGCTATTATAGCTCTTGACAAATGATCTCGAGGAATTCTGATAACATGATTAAGTTAGTGTTGATACGGATAATGATGAAGATGGTGAAACACTTACTCTCTTTCCAAAAGATGAGGAAAGAGAGTCAATGTGCGGACTCAATACATATATATCTAAATCATCCTTCACTATTACATTGGGATTGATCAGCATCAACATTGGTTGGGATTTAGACAAAGAAAAGAAAAAAAAAGACACAAATTATAATATTGATCATAGACGAGATATAAGAAATACTAAGACATTTCACACCCTACTCAAAACCAAGTGACAGTCTTGATTGTATTTCAACACACATTACCCATGGGCAGGCTTGCAGCGCCCTTAACTTCCAGTCTTTGGCCGGCAATCTTCACATCGAGTTGAGCAAGCGCGTCATTCACTCGTTGTACGATCTCAGTTGACTTGACTCCTTCAAACGGTTTCTTGTCCTTTACGCTTCTAATGATGACTTGACTAGGGCGGAAGGCGTTGATAATCTTGTTAGGTGGTGGAGGTTGTGGTATCTGAGTAGACGTGACTTTCAGACCAGTCGTTGCAGCCAATGCCCAAGTCTTAGGTCGTGCTGGTAAGCCATTTGCGGGTGTAGTTTGAGTCGTTTGAGCCGGGTTGACAGTACGTGATCCAGCAAGTAGGGCTAGTTGGCTTTCAATCTTGTCAAGTCGTTTGGCTGCTTCATTTGACACCTTGAGTTGGGCTTCCATCGCGCTCAGCTTCAGAGTAGTTTCTTCCAGTGCCAGGCTTAAGGTCAGTATGATATCCACCATGCGCGCCGGTATGACCATGTCCCCGTTATCGAGTCTGTTCGCAGACAGTTGTTTCAATATCGTGGAAAGCGACTTGTTTTCAGCTCGGTGGTCCATAGGAGTTGTTTGTGCCGGTTCTGGGGCCTGGAACGATTTGACTTCCATGATCTGGTCGCTACCTGGTAACGCGTCTTTACGCGCGATCGACGCGTCCGGGCGGCCTGGTGTCGGGTTGTAACGTGTATTTCGGGTGATGGAGGGGGATATAGGCGGCATAAGAGAACTTTGAGAGCGATAAGGAGGTTTAAGGTTGTTTTGGAGGTGAGGAAATGGAGGTGGTGATAGGACGATTAAAGAGATGGAGCGCGATTACGCAGTCACTGCGGAAAAGTTAACTGTAGTGGTTCGAGTTCAAAATTCTCCGTTTCTCCCTGTATGTGTATGTAGCACCTACTTGTTATTGATGCAAGTACACAATTAGACACAATTACATGAGAAGGTCCTCAACTTTGGGCACAAAAAACTCTAGGAGGGGTTGACTTCCTCAGGTTTTTTTTGATAGAAATGTGCTTATAAGTGAGGCGACCAAAAAATTACTTTGGTCCAAGAAATTTTACAGATAGGTGAAAACGTTTTGTAAGCCCGGCGAGGCGCTCCACCAAAAGAGCTTGACCCTCCCAGGCCAGGAAAGCCTTTGTTGTCCTGAGTCCCTTGCTGTGCATTGGAGCGTGTGACAAGTAGGCAATAGCGAGGGACTCCATTGAGTTTACAATCCATCCATCACCATCCATGATCGTGAGATAAAAGGTACATATCACGCTTCAAGCCTCCCCTTCTTATCCAAAACCTGATAATAATGTCCAGCAACTAATCATCATCCCCCAAGACAAAAGTCCAAGTCAACTTTCCCAACTGCTTCTCTCTCTCAAAAAAAGTAACCATGATTTTCACTCACGCTCAGGTAACCAATCAGCTTCAATCACCGTCAAGTCCCTGATAAACCGTTTCTTAGTTTCCATGACTTCATGAAAGATCACCCAACCAGTTTCAGGTTTCCGATTAAACATCACCGAAGAAGGATGAACATGTAACACCTAATCTCCTCAACCCAAACTTCCAATCAGTTCGACCCATCCACATCCTATCAACCTAGAAGAAATTAATATACTTACAGTTCCATCTCTAACACTAGAGTAACTACCATCCTCATTAAACCTAGCCAAGTTCCTGAAATACCCACTAACCAAACACATCCTGACCTTCAGCTGATCATCACTTGACACCAACCTGATCGAAAACTTTTTCAAATACTGTTTCAATTGAGATCTAATACTAATAGCTCTACTCAAAGCCTTGAAATTCAATTTGTATTTCTGACACCATTTAGCCGTCGATCTGCCTACGGTGATAAATGCATTGTAAACGTTCAAGTAGGTGAGATGATCTCCTTCTGTCACAGTGAATTTCCTACGGTGTAATTCGCCTTGAACATCATATTCTCCTCCGATCATGAATACATTCTGCAATGCCCAACGTTTGCAAGCATCAGATTATGAATCAGAAGATCAGTTTGAGATTTATAGGAAGGCTTTCAAAGAGATTAAATCAATGGATCACTGACCTGAACTGACGTCATGGCAGCAATCGTCAAGATCTCTTCAGAACAACTAAACTTTTCCGAATTCAAAAGCTTTTTGCACAAAGAGAACCATTCAGAGGATATCAGCTCAAGATCTTCAAAGCAAACTGAACCCCCGAAGAGAGCTTTCGAAACCGTACAATCTTAGCCATCATAGGATCAATCGGCATCTCCGCCATCTTCAACCCAAACTCTTCCGTCAAATCCCCCTGAAGATCCAAAGCGCCAATCGCAACCAAGAACTCTAAGCCACGTTCGATCAACAAATGATTCGGCGAGTCCACAAACTCGAATCCTCTAACGACATTCTTGATTCCTAAAGCTTTGAGTTCTAAGATCATTTTACTAAGTTCGATTCTACAAATCTCAGGTGATGATTGAGACTCTAAACTTTGAAAACTGGGTTCAGTATACAGCCGAAAACATTTGCCAGCTTTCGTTCGACCTGCTCGGCCTGATCTTTGGATTGCTGAAGCTTTTGAGATCGGTACGACCGTCAAAACATCCATCTCTTTCAAAGGATTATACATCCTCACCTAGAACAGAACCCATTCACGAAAAAAGAAAAGTCACCAGGTTCAGGACCAATCACCACTTCATTGATCCAAAGCATCATCAGACAAACCGCTGAACTTTAACCAAACCCGAATCGATCACATAAACAATCCCATCGATAGTCACACTAGCTTCCGCTACGTTGGTCGCTACAATGATTTTCCGAACATCTGATCTGGGTGATTCGAATGCATATAATTGTTCTTCTGGACTTAAACCAGCATGAAATGGAATGGATCTTAATTTCAAACCCAAGGATGGAAGTCGATCTGACTCTTCTAATAATCTTGAACAAACTTCATCGATTTCTTCTCTACCAGTCAAGAAGATTAAGATGTCACCTTTAGGTTGCTATGAAGATGATGTCGAAAATATCCCAAGTTAAATGCAAGACATCAGCCATCTTCACAACATAAATCTTATTGATGTGTTTCTTTGCGTATAAAAATCAGACTTACTGTTAAATGAATTTCCATAGCAGTCGAAACCACAGCTGAAAGATAATCTTCAACAGGTTGATCTTTATAAACGATTTCAACAGGATACATTCTACCTTCTAAACTGATAATGTTACATTTATCTTCTTGAAGATTAAGGGTTGGATTATAGTTAAAATAATCTTTGAAATGTTGAGCATCTATTGTTGCAGAACAAATTATGATTCTTAATTCAGGTCTAATTAGTTGAATCCTATTTTTTTAAAAAAAGAAACATCAAATCAGTTTCAAAAGTTGATTCTTTGAGATGAAGATTGGGTGGGATATGAATGAAATACCCACTTTTTCAATACTCCTAGTAATAAATCAGTATAAGTTGATCTTTCATGTGCTTCATCTATAATGATCACACTATAAGAGCTCAAGAGTGGATCCATCAAAACTTCACGAAAGAGTACACCATCAGTTAAATCTAAGTAAAGAAGTTCAGCCAAGCAAATCAAACGTCATCACTCAATTCGTCAACTCGAAAATCCGTTTTTCCACTCTTACATTTGATTTTAGTTCTAGTAGGACTCGAAAGATCTTCAAATCGAACGGTATAACCCACCAAGTCTCCCAACACCTCACCCATCTCCTCCGCCACTCTTTGAGCCAAGTTAATCACAGCCACTCTACGGGGTTGAGTACATGCAATCTTTTGATGTTGAGCAGACCACCCGGCTTGATATAAGAATTGAGTTAATTGAGTTGATTTACCACAACCTGTTTGACCTATGATGATGTTGATGGGATAAGATTCGATTGAGTATAAGATTGAAGTTCGATGTGAATGGATTGGTAATGAATGGATTGATTTGATTGAAGAGCTGAAGATGAATGATTGTGATGAAGTTTCATTGGTTCTATCGATTGAGCTACCTATAGTTTGATAGATTGTATGGTTAGTTTAATTGTTAGTTGATGATGATTAGCTGGTAAATGGTTTACTTACCTGGTGCTATTGTTCCTGGTTTCCAAAAACTCATCTTCTTCTTTTACCCTTTTCTTTTCTTTTCTTTTCTTTTCTTTTCTTTGATTTGATTTGGTTTGATTTGATTTGATTTGATAGTCTCAGATCAGTTTGACTCAAGTTTAGTTTAAATAAAGTGATTTAAATCAAACTACAGTTCACAATCACAAACTCAATACAGATCTCGTTATAGACATCGAGTAGCCTTATACCTGGGTCTACAAACCTTGCCTGAC
>KZ122790.1:0-17121 GCA_002157025.1 Melampsora abietis-canadensis | reverse complement strand
GTCTATATAAACTCCCTTTGATGCAAAAGAACAAAATAATGACCAACAGACATTACATCTGCTCCAATTGAAACCTCCTCTGTAACTGCCTGGGAACTTATCCTTTCAACTGATTGAAAATCAATTATTTTCACCTGTCTCTGAGAAATACTGGCTCCAAGCTGGCTTGCTGCTACAAGAAAATGAAAATAACAAACGGTTTGAAACCCACCATCAGGAGTTCTAGATGGGATACTGAGGAGCTTGCAGTTGTATTGTATGTAATGGTCCTTTGCTCCTTTTATTTTACATTGCGCACTCTTTATCAACAAACACAATGGTGAATTCAATGTAACAATTTGTTAGCAAATACAACCTACTTCTCAGGCCAGGAGTTTGGTTTTTGAGGTAAGTCCCTTGATCAAGCCTCAGGCCTTTGGCAAGGGACTTTTTTAAGTCTGTTTTTGCTTGTATCCTTCAGTTTTTTTTGCACACAGCCCTGCTTAGTTGTATAACATCAAAATACCTACAAACCATGGAGCTTGTACCCAAAGCTAAGCCCTTTCAACTTGCCCAGTTGTTAGTTTTCTTCAAAGTTGAAGTGTTGGTAAGTTCAAGGATGTGTGCATGTACCATGCACTATGTCTAATCCAGCTCCCTAAACACAAACCCTGTTTTTCACAAAGGCCTTGTAGAAGTATCCTTGGTAAGTGAGGCACCCAATTGCTCAATGAAGTAAAAAATTCAAGGTTGCCTGAGAGGGTGTCAATTAAACGAGTAGATGTGGCCAAGAATCATGTGGATGATGAAAAATTTGTACATAGGCGCTTTTTGAAGGATGAAAAATCAGGGATGGGGTATTGCTTGGATGATTATTGTAATAAACAAACATTACATAGGATGGTGTGTCAATGTTTTCCTGCCGCGCAAAGTGCTTGAAGGGGATACATATCATTCGGAAAAAACAAATTCTTTGCGTTCCTTATTTGACAACTCCTAATCTACAACTATCATACTTTGTTTGTGGACATATCACCGGCTGATATACATCCAATTTACATTTTCCAAATTATTGTCGTAGGATTGTGATAAAAGGTTTTGATAAGTAGGATATGAACATGAGGTCATGGTTAACTCAGCAACGCTTCAGACTGGTATCATAGCTAAGGAAGAATGGTCATTGAGGTATTTCATAGCTTCGTCGCGATACGTATCAGTGGTCGTGCCTTCGGAACCGAAGAATCCCACTTGCAACATCAATTGCTCGTTACCATAGTTGGGCCAGTGAGGTAGCCCTGGTACATTAGGGTTCATAGTGTTTGCAAACGCAATCCATCTAGACTGGTAATCTGTCGTTCGTGGACCTGGCAGCCACCCAAAGACATTAGGGACATCTGTGCCGTGAAAAGCACCTGAGGCGTGGCCAAAGAGTTAAAATGTTAATATCGTGAGTACCGGAGTTTGACGAAGAAATGATTCTGCGTACCCAAGTATGGTATAGCCTTGTAACCTTTATCTATGTAGCTCCACACGGGGATGTTTTCTCGAGTGCCCTCCAAAAACTTTCTTCGTGGCGCCTGAAGGACATATTGTTTGAGTGGCCGTTAAGACGTGAGCTTGTCTGTTTCAAGCAATGAAGGGATTTTGATTTTCATACCTGAAATTGAGCATCACCCAAAATCGATGCCATCTGTTTGAAGACTGGTGTGAGTGTATTCAAGAGGCGTGTCCCGTAAGGCGACCCGGATGCAGGGTCTGCTGGATACAGTCTCAAGATATTATCGATGTCCTCTGACGATGCACGCGAAAAGAAGATAGACGAAAGGTCTAAGATGAAGTGAACATGGCCAAGAGCGGATCAGTATGTATAGCTTGAATTGAACCGATCGTACACGTACATTGTCGCAGTCGATCACTCGTGAGGAGGGGAATCAGTCCGGCACTGAGAATTGTACCTTCGTCATCTTGATCTCCGGTTATGACGGGAACCCTAGCGTCTTCTCGAAAGAATCGTATACCAAGAATTGTCAGACGAAGGATCGGTGATCAAGTGGATCTGAATCAAATGAAGTACTTACAGGCGCCACTGGCTANGCGAGCCACTCAGAGTATCTGTGACAAATTCGCCATCGATTCTCGGTGCCCAACGGAAGGGTATTCCATCGATTTCGGCCGTACCATTGATGGTGGACACGCCTCGACTGGGGATGACAAGGGTCAGGTTACCATTACGATTTCTGTAGAAGTGAGATTGAGCACGCACTAAAAGGTGTCAAAGTCTACTTCTCTGAGACACTGTAACGAGTCGGATCGTCCTGCGCACCCCACGTTGCGAGTCAACGCGTCGTAATCGTTTTGACCACCCCCTTCGGCAAAAGCTAGAGACAGATAAGGCAGTCAGCGGGGAACGGCAAACGTGGTAGAGACTTGATACTTACTTTCCACAGGTGATGCGGTGCCACTTTCACAGATGGCTGCACGAAAGAGGCCTTCATTATTACCATTGAATGCCATGAGCTGATGTGAGACAGAAATTGCGCCGGCTGAGTTATTTTCATTGAGAGATGCCCGACAATCAGTGACATATATGTCGCGAGGTGAGTCCCGTATGGAAATGTGAGCTTACCAGATTCTCCGAAGATTGTTACTTTGGATGGGTCACCTCCAAATTGCCCGATGTATTTCTTTTACATTTGAGTGAAGAGGGGGTATGGTAAGTAATCAAGCAATAAGCAGTTGGACTTCGAAGAGTTGATACATACCTGAACCCATTTCAAGGCGAGCCGTTGATCTTTCAAACCAAGATTCCCAACACCTTCCTGACCGACTTGTCTTCCTCCCAAAAAGCCAAAACCATTTAAACGGTAATTCATAGCTACGTATATTATGGGGGTTTGTTGCCCTATGCTTGCTGAGACCAATGCCGATCCATCGTACTCGTTGGTTGCGCCAAACTCGGCCGCGCCTCCAACTAGACAGATCGTGCGTGAATACTCTGCGTGAATCGATGCTCTGCTCCAAGGACTCACAGATGTAAACCATGACGGGAAGGCTGGCCTCTGAAGTAATACCAGTCGGTCGACGTACCTATGAAGAGTGGCATGTTTAGTATCTTCTAAGGAGGAATATCAAAAACGTGCTGACAAATCATTGAGAAGGAACTTACATCGAGTGTCAAGCAGTCCTCTTGACCAACGGCGATGGGGCCAATCAAAGGTGTAAACTGATTGATCAGCTCAGCTTCGGTCAAAATTTTCTCGACTATCCGACGGCCAGTTGGTGGGAGCTTTTGTGGACAGGCGGGAGGTAAAATCTTACATATCATCAAGTAAGAAAATTAGCTCCGAATTCACCCAACAAGGGATATGCGAGTCTTACCGTGGCTTGGTAGTCAGTGTAATGGTTGAGTGGGGGTATGGGGTTCGTCAATCTTCTTTGACCGACCGGGGGTTCCGCCTGTCCACGCGAAGAAGGGATTAAGTACTCCTACAAAGTTCATGATAATCGAGAAAGAGTGCTCACATATGGTATTCCGGTGAAACTTTCTACATCTCCGTTGGTCCCTCCAATGAAATTTCCGTAATCAAGTTGTACGCCTAGTGCAGCTGGATTGAAGAACGAGGGTTGGCATCAATGGGGGAATTGAAATGTCACAATATTCGGAAACACCAACAAGTAGAAGCTCTCTGTGATATTTTAACAGGATCGTCAGACCCAGTTTGTGAATTGGGAAGAAGCGAGCCGTCTAGCAAATCTCCCAGGTTTAAGTCGCGCCTCTGCGCAGTGGAAGACGTAAGATTGAGGGGTATTGGTTTGGCGCTGATGGTCGATTTGTTTGTACTTGCATGGCTTTCTACCTGCAAGTTTCTTGAAATAGAGACCGCATTGAGTGTGGTAGTAGCGAATGAGATGAGCGTTAAAAAATGGATGTGCATGCTATTGTTATATGTCGGAATTAGTAAAAAGAAAGAAAAGGATATAATGTTTTTAGTGATGTATGCACACTGAAGTTTAGATGTGAAGTGATTATTGTTGATGTGGAAAGTGGTGATTTACTGTGGTGGATTGAGCAAGAACAATTCGGAGGGCTGCATGCATCCCCATTTTATAAAAGGGTACTCGTGAGAGGACGATGTCACCTCCGAGTGATAACATCAACTTCGCTTTTACACCGGACCAGTGAATTGCCGACGTGAGCAGTAGAAGCGATGAATTTTTGGATGTGGAGCACAACTTGAAGTTTTCTGTCACAGCTACTCCTGCACTGAGGAGACCAGATCAGCCACCCAAATTTCATAAAATCAGTCACGACGTTGTTCTGACCGTGAAACTCAAAGGAAATAATTGATTGCACCTCACGATGCGCGCTCGGGAACAAGGACTTATTGAGTTAGGTTAGTTGTATGCATCTCTCACATGACAACAATCACTGCGATTTGTTCCGCGAGGTTCCAGAGGCAACTGGTCAATCAGATATCCCCAGATTGGTCACGTAAGGTACATTCCAGGCCAAAACAATTTGCACATTCGGTACGGCTGGCTCGGCTGGCTCGCACTCCGGAACCCTGTGCAATTTTTTTAGTCACAAAATTGATATTCGACAGCCAACATGTCATAAGAATGATTTCAATATTGTAAAGTGTTTAAATGTCGTACAATTCCCTGAGTCTTGATCGTCTTTCCATTCCACCCTAATAGTACAATGCCATGCACACACCGGCTATAAACTTACCTCCTTGAAGTAGCTCTTGCCTAGTCTCCCAGGAAAGTTCTTATCACAAAGACCCAGTTCTTGTAACAGAATTTGGGTAGCAACATGCTTAGAGAAGCATCTTGCCAAGGTCCTAAAAGACAACCAACATGCCAGAACGTTAGTTTTTGCCCCATGCATAATTTACATTCAACAGGCACCAGAGTCAAAGAGGATTGCTCAGATTGCAGACAAAGGATTTGGATCTCACAGATTCCCACACATCACCCAGAAAGCTGGATGTCCTGAAAGTCGCCATACTCCAGGAACTTCACCTTGACTATCAGCACCCCATATCGGGCCAAGCTTCTCTGACACGTGCGGCCCGAGGATGGACCGTATCGTGTCAAGAAAAGAAGTGTAACCAGTTGCACAGACGACCACTGAGAATTGATAGCAAACCAAGACATTCAAAATGAGACACGTTGAAGCGTATCAAGCATTGTTTCAAGTTGATTTAACATGTCAGAAAAACTTACAGTCTGCCTCAATTTCTTCCCCATCTTCGAATTTGACACCGTGGGGTGTGAGTTCCTCGACCTCCACGCCTTGTTTCAGTTTGATCTTACGTTCTGCAAGTAGCGCAGAACATCCGACATCTGATATGGAGTTTTTAATCAATGATCAGTGCCTCAGCTATACATACAAGCATTTGGACTCTAGTTTTTACCAATGTAGTATCCACCCCCTTTCCTGAAACAAAAATGAGGCACGTCAACAGATGTAGGCCTGAGAGATCATGCGTCTAGAGCTGACCTGAAGAATTTCATCAGTAGTCCTGCTGGATGAGGATCCAGCTTGAATCCCACTTTCTCGAGTGACTCTAGAAGCAAATGATCAAGTCTCGTAGTTTCTTCTGTAGCTTTTGTATGGATCTTTTCAAGTATATTGAGTGGAAGAGAAGTATAAGCCAGATCTGCATCCTGAATTGCGGGACCATTTTCTTCATATAATCCCTTCAAAAGCCCCTTGAGTCCATGCTCACTACAAAGTATCAATCAGTATATCGTGACGCAGAAAACATGAAACTGTACACTAAGTATTTCGAAAGATCACCTTGACATCACATAAGTACTGGAACGTTGAACCATTGTTACTGAAGTAGCACCATTGACCCAGAGGTCAGCAGCAATATCATGAGCTGAATTGCAGGCTCCAATGACCACCGCATGCTTCCCCTTCCATGCTTCCCCGGTGTTGAAAGCACTAGAATGGACGAGAGTTCCAGTGAAAGCATCCATTGGAAAGTTATCTGGCCAACGTGGTGCACCGTTAAGTCCCGTAGCCATCACAAGAAAGCGCGGATGGAGCGTTCGGGGACCTGTTGGTCGGATCACTTCCACTGACCACGTCCCAGTGGTGGGATCGTAGCTGGATGAGCCTGGTTGGACAGTGGCTTCATTCCAAATCGAAAGTTCCATTGTTTCGGCATAGTACTCAAACCAGCCGGCGAGTTTGTCTTTTGGTATATAAATTGGCCAATTATCAGGATAAGACATATATGGGAAGTGGTCTGCCCATATCTATCAATGAAGGTGTCAAGCAACGAGAACGTTAGCCCAAGCGTATGTCTAGAGAAAACCCTTATGACTTACAGGATCATGTAGACAGAGTGAATGATATCTTTTTCGCCACGAATCTCCCGTTTGTTGATTCTTATCCACAATTAGCGCACTCAAGCCGAGCAATTTTAAACGCGCTGCTAGCATCAAACCACTCTGACCTGCCCCGATGATCATCACCGTGGGTTGAGCTGAAATTGATGGGAAAATCATCAGTGCATCGTTTAAAGTGAGTTCTTATGAAGAGATGGGAAAAGACCAGATAATCCAAAGGACTCGGTTTCCTCGTTCCGCATCTCTAACCAATTCTGACTAGTTTTTTCATAAGAATGTGTCGCACCTATCGGACGGCGGCTTTTAATCTTCTCCTCGTGTCCTTTGACTTCCCATAACTGAGTCTGATAGCCATTATGGATCAAGGTCAGCCTGATATAACCTCAAATGAAAGTTTGAGGCAACCATGAACAACTCAACAAAGAATGTGAAAGCTTTCAGATGATCATCATCCTGACACGCATTTGAAACAGAAGGTAATTTTAAACGAATCATTCCTGAGCCTCTATAGACATCAGTCTCGAATTTAATAAACCCTTGTAAAACTTCCACATCAGGTAGAATTTGAACTCTTTGTATTTCTTCAGGTCGATCAAGACTTAAGTTTTGTAATGAAGGAAGTTTTAGTTGTAAGAGTGTAATGTACGATTTTATTTTATCTTTCTTTAAAGAATTGAAATCGAAATCAAGTATGAGTATCTGAGATATCAACAAGTTCTTGTTCGTCAGTTTAACTTTCGACCCTTTGTTAAGAGATGGATATCATACAAGTCAACAACACTCAACATCTCGCCAGTACCCTTCATCATCGAACAAATCGACTAAGAGATCCACATCTCCCGTGTCGAACGCGATTTGAGCACGCGCTAACCAATCAGTCAACAACTTTTGGAATATCTTGCCCTTCGGATCGGTATGAAGGCTCGAAGGGTAATCCTCTTTTGAGTTGTCAAAAATAGTCATCTTTAACGCGATATATGATCTGTGACGACTGATGAAGAAATGAAATAATATGATAGTACGATCAAGAAACTGATGAGAAAGATAACGGCAAGCTTATTCGAAAACCGCAAGTCGTTTTTCGATATTAGAGAGACTCAAGAGAAGTGAGCAGATTGATTTTTGACTGACCTTTTCTATCATCGATGGCCTTTTCTCAATAAAAACACGTATATATATACACATTTCTTGTGCTGTGCAAAAACCGTAGGAAGAATGTGTAGATTCGAATAAGAAATCAAATTTGTTCATTTCAATCAAACCCAATCTTTGACTCAATTCTATACGGGATTCACATATCGTTCATAATAAGCCTGGCCCTTGAGCCGAACCACCGAAGAGCCGAAGAATTTGATTCAATCGGCTTCAATCTCAAACCATTGAAATTCGAGCCGGTCTACTGACTTTACCCCACTTTCATCCATCCAAAAGATTACTCGAGATCACTTGGCGTAGAATCGCATTTTACGAGCTTATTCTTATGATATCACAGCGATCCATGTTACTCAATTCTCAATACGTATCTTAAGAGTGTATTCCCGAAAACTACCAATACCAAGATCTTGATCTTGAAGAATCTTAATGCACAATTGCTTCCATGCTGAAAGGGCCACTCTTCTGTTTGCTTGGAACGAGATATATAGCACTGTGCATATACATACTTAATGTAGATCTGTTCAAATGGTTTCTGGAGCCTTATGCATGATTAGTGTGGAAGCTTTGAATTTGTTGATTACAAGTTTTTTGGTGGGAGTTTAGGTGGTTGATTGATGTTTAATTTTGAAGAAGCACAAAAACCAAGATATAATTTAATTGAGAGGTCATATTTTTCTATGGAGACGGGGATATGATGGTTACCGAAAGTAAATCGCTATAAGCCGATCGAAGCAAGGAAAAGAAAGTGACAGACCGGAAAAAAGAATCAACTATGTAACAGATGATTATGATTGTCCGCCGAACCACCTAAATCAAGAACAAGATCATCAAGGTACCAAGAAAACCGGACACGAGTCATATCTTGCTGATCCCGGGAGAGAGAGAGATTTGGGCCGTGATCTATGAAGCTTAAGAGGCTTTAGATTTTGGTCAAGTTCACGATATATGAGACTTTTGAATCACCTAACTTAATCTTAGTACCAAATGGTAGGCGACTCCAATTTATCTGGCATCCACATGAAGAAATTAACAATTGGCCATGTTTAGCTTACTACTGCACTGCAACGGACAACCTACTGCAACAGATCCAAAGGTTTGTTTGTCTGAAAAGTGGGCATGAAGTGGCTAGAGTTCAAATTCTTGAGAATAGTATCAGATGACGATCCTTGATCAGTGTCTTTGAAAGAAGTCAAAATTGGATGAACACCTGCGTGGGCTACATATGAGCTTTTGGCTGTGAGAAATTCAAGCTGTACACTTTTGAAGGAGACTTTGAAGCCAAAGGGTTCGGCATAGAATGAGTGAACTTTAAGGAGAAAAAGTTGGCTTTGATGTCCGTGCCCGTAATCCTAAACTGTCAGACTCTGATCAAAGCAGAAGCAATCATTCAGTTTTAGGTGTTTGCTTATTTTTGGTGATCGAAACAATCTGCTATCATAGAGACCAGTGCCCAGGGCGTGCAGTTTTCTGTTCTCCCATTCAAAGATAAGCTGTAGGCCACTTTTGATCAAGGTTGTGTTTTCAAAGTCCTTCATATACGCCCCGAGTCTGATTTTCTTTTCTTGCGATGCACCAAAATGACGGATCCATTGGTCCAAAGATTCAGAATTTGACTCAGGCTTCATGAGAGGAGACTTGGAAGCTTTTCCCAAGTTTCGTATAAATGTCATTCTGTGGATCTGCCCTATGATCCAATTTCAAAAAGTTCCAAGCATGCTGATTTCAATTCTCATAATTCTTGAAAGGTCTTGAAGGCAAAGGTAAAAACCTCTATGCCATGTAGAAGTTGGTTGGGACTTGGGAGATGTTGATTGGTCCGGGGCCGGGTGTTTCTCGCCTTCAAGCTCACAAGGCTCGGCGCTCACGGGACTGGCCTCAATTCAAGTTCAACGCATACAAACAAAGAAACCCTGTTTGATCCTCAACGCATCCTTCTTCTGCTCTAATCCTCAAATCGATATCTCTCATCAATCTCTTATTCTCTTATCACATCCTATCTTCTAAAAGATGTCGAGAATCAAATGCAAATCTCATAAAGTCTCTCTACTTACCATTCTTACTTTCCTACTACAAGTCCAAGGATTTCAAGTCCCATTTCTTTGGCCAAACCCAACAAGATCCATGAACTCGAAAGCACAAGACCCATTAAATTTTCAAATCCAACATGCTATTCATATAGGAACCCATCGATATCCTGGATTACATTTAAGAAGAAGATTTGATGATGAAGATCGAAAAGAAATTGATATTCGTAGTACTTCCTTCGGATCTTCTATATCAAATCAATCTGATTTCTATCCATCAAATCATCAGCTGACTTCAAAGAAAGGTTTCATTTGGACTCATAATGCTCCATGGGATCAATGGAATGCAGTAAGAAGAAAAAACATTTTGATGGATAGATCTAGGAGAGGATCCAAGAATGCGACTGAAACACTTATGATTATGAGCAAAGAAGATGCAAATGTGGAGATCGATTGGAAAGGTTTAGAAATAGAATTGCCTGATGTAACAAACCTTAAAACGTTGAAATCTTTAGCTAAGATGACCAATGATGCTTATACGATTCCGAATGATGATAGATGGACGGATCCTGGAAAGAAATGGAATGTGGTATGTATCTTTTCTTAATTCTCAAACAAGCTTCTTTTCCAACACACTTTTTTCCTCTAAATCTTCTTTCACCTATATCATGTTCTCACAACTTAACTTTCTCATCCCACTTTTAGTCTGATTCGTTCGGATGGGAAGAAGATGGATTACGTGGTCATGTGTTCGCTACACCTGATAATAAATCAGTCGTTATCTCTATCAAAGGTACTTCAGCTGGTGTATTAGGAAATGGAGGTTCAACTGGAGCGAATGACAAACTGAACGTGAGTTGTTACAACGACCTAATCAATCTCATACCGTCTGATGCTGATTTGGTGATTATCATATCTTTTAGGACAACTTACTGTTCTCATGTTGTTGCGCTCGAGTCAGTTGGAGTTGGTCAACAGTTTGCGATTGCTACTCAGGTCCATACCAATGTCGTCAACAATGTGTCGAAAAAGCTTTGATAGACAAATCAGTTTACTTTTCAGCAGCAGTCGATCTTTACAATGACGTAGTGACCATGTATCCACACGCAAGAATATGGTTAGCAGGTCATAGTTTGGGTGCTGCTTTAGCTAGTCTACTCGGTCTTACTTTCGGCGTACCTGTGGTCGGTTTCGAGAGTCCGGGTGATTTATTACCGGCTCGGAGACTTCATCTTCCTTTACCTCCTGGTGCTAGTTTTGGTCAAGGAAAAGAGATGAGCGCAGTGACTCATGTTTTCCATACGGCTGATCCTATTGCTATGGGAACTTGTAATGGTGTTATAAGTACTTGCTCAGTTGCTGGTTATGCTATGGAGTCGAGGTGTCATGTTGGACAGTCTATTATCTATGGTGAGTAATGATTGTCTCCGATTGATATATTTGAGATTGATACCTTTCTCTCTGAAAGATACGGTTGGAAAACTGAACTGGGCAGTTGATATCCGAACACACTCAATCAAGACAGTCATCGAAAGCATTTTAATACCTGACTGGGATCCAACCCCTCCAACCTGTCAAAACAAATCAATCTTTGCTTTACGTTGGCCATGGGGTAAACATGGTAACGATTCAGAACCATGCGAAGGAGATGTACCAAAGAACTCAATACCTGAAGCAAGTGTTCAAGAATGTGAAGAAGGCGATTGTTTTAAATGGGAATTCAAAGATGATTGGGATGATGCATCTTCTCTGGATTGTTAAACCCTCTATCTTTTGACGCTCCAATTCGTATCTTACTTTTTAAAACAAACTCGTCCATCAAGGGAAATCTACAATTCTTCAGTTTTCTTTTTCTTCCAATCTCAATTTGCAATCCTGTTGTACAATAACATCCTGTGCTTTTTTCCTATCGCTTTATCTATCTCATCCCTCTGTACGCCCTCATTCAATTTATCAGGTCTCGCTTTTCATTGAGTAATGTATATCTGTTTACTTGTGTATGAATATTAACCTCATGTATACTTTGGAATTAGTATGATGTCCAAGATTCGTCGCGATCACTTCACCGAGGTTTTTTCAAAAACTGGATCGGATCACTACCAGCTTCCCGCCGCATGAAAAACTAAACCCATAAGAACTCGGGCCTATCACCTATAGAGAGACACTTTATAGAGTCCATCAACATGATATTCATTAGAATAATACAAAAGGAAGTGATTGCAATCAGAAAGCATTTGGCACTAGGATCTTACATTTTTTAGTATGGTGACTCGAGTACAAGATAGATAAGACATACAGTAAGAAGTATATACTAAAACCATAAGAAAAAACGTGATTAGAAAATACGCAATGATGTTTCTGAAGAATGATGGATGAATAGAATCTTGATCTCAATCTTATTCCACTCGAGTAGAAGTGATAATCCTACGATCCATCGTTTCTTCTTTACTAAGTGCAGGTCCTTCATCAATACATAAGATCTAAACACCAAAAAGCCCCAATGATAAATGACGAAAAAACATCTTACTGAATAGATTATCCAATCACACTTTTGAAAAAGGCTTACTTGGTATTGTTCATGTTTACTAAGAGTATTGATACAAACTCTAAAAGGAGCCAGAAGTTGATCATGACGCTGTAAATCATAAGGAGTTGAAATCTCAAGTGCAAAACCTTTTTTGATTTTTTTGGTAGGTGGATGAGGAATTTCCGATGACTGTTTCGAATTGGATCCCACTCCAGATGAAGTTTGATTTGAAGAGAGAGCTCGCTTGGTTTTTTGAAGATTAATTGAATGGGTTGATATTTCTCTTTGTGGTTGAATCATCTGACATGAAGCTGACTTCAGTGAAGCAGGTACTGTTCTGTGTCAAAAGAAATCAATCATTTGTGGGGGTTTCAAAGATATTGGCTAAGCTGGAGTTGGAAACTTCGGATTACTTGGACCAGAATTGAAGAAGATGATCCATGATCGATGGGATGTTAAAACTTACTTGGCAGGATCATATATCAACAAATTCTCGCGCCCTTTGGCATCCATCTCGAATCCTACCACTGTTTGACTATGACCCGAGTGTTGAAGATATAATGGTAGTTTATTGGTGAGCTTGATTGCGTTTCCCTTGCTAGACATGATCTCCTGGAATACATTATGATTTTCGTTCCCGGCAACTTCCCTGCCATGGAAGTACTCTAAAATGTATTTTCAATCAGGAATGAAGAAACCGTAATCAATTCAGGGTTAGATTTCTTACCTCGGATCCATGAGGTCAAACTGATATGGGTGCCTTTGGGTCCGGTAGGTCTCGGAAAATCAATAATTCGCGCTCTATGGAATAACACCAGGTTTGTCGCGTATGTTCCGATACAGCGAGTACATCAAGGTAAGCAGCAAAACTGCTTATCCGAAAGAAACTCAGAAGCTGGCAGCATCAAGACCCAAAGACTAACCTGATTCCTAAGCTAGTGAAAGCAACATAAGCTTCAGTAGTACCTATCCATTTCTTCTTTCCCACCAACTTCTGAGAAAACTGTTGAGCTCCTTCTGGATCAAATCCAAGTTTCCAAGCTTGTTCAATGATGATTTGACAAGTTTTGATACTAGGAATGTCTACCACTTCATCATCAATATAATTCTTTGGAGGTGTATGAGGATAATAAGATTGACCTGGAGACGCAGGTGGATTTAGATCAGATTGTGATGATAATATAATTTGATAATCTTTAACGTGTCGTACGGCTGAGAGTAACATTTGAATGTTTCGATAACCACATCCCCAAGTCGAATCACCTACACCGAGTTTGGTAAGAGATGAAGTAGAACGAATATGAAGCACATTCGGTGTACAGAGAATAGCAAAACGAATCGCACCCTCATTACAAGAAGTCGATAATAATCTAAAGAGATGAGTTCTTAGATATGGGATCCCAACCGGTTTAGAGTTCCCGTTTTCTTTAGTACAATTATTATTCCACATATGATGAGTACTTGTAGTGGTCCAAGAAGAAGGTTGAAGTTCAAGTGCATCATCACCATAACCTAATTCATCATGAAGTGGCATGGGTTCTTGAAGTGAGCCTTCTGAATCAGTCGTAGATGTATCCAATAAATCCGTTGAGATCTCATCATGTAAACATTCTGAGATATGTGCTTCTTTATCGATCGTTTCATCCCATAGAGCTGCACAAACTGGACAGCAATCTAAGTTTGAAAGTTGAGATGGTCCTTTCATGGGTCCTACAACAGGTGGTTGAGATGACTTGAATGGTCGATAAACATAAACATCATCCATGATTAAAGATTTATAATGAACACTCTCTTATTTTGATGAAAGGATTAACAGTTTTTTTGGTAAGAACACTGAAAGTGATTATGTATGAGGAAAAGGGAATCAGTCATGAACAAGTCAATCATCATTGATCATCAAAATAGTAAAAGGTAAAGAGAAAGATAGCATTCATCCAACAATGACGACATTCAAAAGATTGAAATTACATACATACATATATACAGTCAGTAATCAATCAGAAATATACAGTAAACCTTAGAAACCCATTTTTGTGTTCTGCTTCTTTGGCTTTGATAACCTCAATGCTTATCTAAAGTCTAACGCTGAACCTGACAGTCACAAGTCTCATAATAAATCGTTACCTGGCGTTTGACATTTTTCCTTTTATAATGAGTTTAACAACCATCTTAGCACAATATTTTGTCAAGATATACTTCCCTCGCTATTTAAATTTCTGGAGTGAATCGTGGTCCTATACTTATGCTGTGTACAACTTTGTCACATGAATGATGAGAATCAAGGAAATTGTGGTATCGGAAATGATGGATTTTGATTATCACGCTGTTTGTAGTTTTCTTGAATCAAACTTCTTGATGTTTGGTATTGATGGACGTGGATGAGATTCAGATAGACTTCAATCCATGTGATCTTAACAAATGTTTTCGGATTTGACGTGTGATCAAGTCCAACGTGAGGTTTATGTACATACATATTCCGATGACCTCATTGGCATTTAAAGTGCCACTTAAGGACCGGGTTAAGTGTGCTGTCAGCCTGTTATGTTACTTAAGTCCAAAAGCTTCGAGTATGTTCTTAAACTTTCTGCGGTGATGATTCGATATAAGGATCTTGAATATGCTTGTGTGCGGTGGAAGCTACTAGAGAATTCGAGATGAAGAATTTAACCAGAAGTTTGAAATTGTTGAAAAAACGACTTGTTGACCGATTTAAGGAAAACAGCAAGGAAACAAAAATCCAAAATACATAAATACCAAAATCACATCCGATCGTAGTCTCCATAACAAATTCTATCAACCAAAGGGTTTTACTATCATCAAAACAAATCAAAATTAAAAACGGATAATTCACACCGTGAACGATTCAAAAGAGATCATCACTCTTCTTATACTCCTCATCAACCACAATCTAAGAAATCCAAGAAATCTAACAACTCAAATCAACCCTCAACATCGACATCATCATCTATGGGAAAAGATTATTATGAAGTGTTAGGTGTTTCCAGAGATGTAGATGAGAATGCATTAAAATCTGCATACAAAAAAGTTGGTTTTCTCTTTTCCCTTTTATTACTTCACAGTTTGAATGATTGATTGTCCATTTTTTTTGTATCGCAGGCTGCACTCAAACATCATCCTGATCGAAACCCTAATAATCCAGAAGCTGCTAGTAAAAAGTGAGTCGAATTTTTCATTTTGGGTTCAATCGTTAGTTTTTGCTCAATTGGTTTTGCTATGCGTTTAGGTTTAAAGAAGCTGCTGAGGCATTTGAAGTCTTGAGTGATAAGAACAAAAGAGCAGTTTATGATCAATGTAAGTCTCGATTGATGATCTCATCATCCACACACATTCAATTCGATCATCAATTTATTAATTCATGATTCATTTGTACAGTCGGCGAAGAAGGCTTGAAAGGAGGTGGCGGTGGTCCACCACCTGGATTTGGTGGTGGTATGGGCGGTGGTATGGGCGGTTTCCCTGGTGGTGGATTCTCATTTTCATCAGGTTCAGGAGCAGGGGGATTTCAACCTATGGACCCCAACGATCTCTTTTCTAAAGTCTTCGCTGGTGGTGCTGGATTCAGCGGTCTTGAATCTTTACTGGGTGGTGGTATGGGTGGTATGGGTGGTAATGGTCCTCAATCTCGTCGAGGTGGTCATCCATTTGGTGGCGGAATGGGTGGAATGGGTGGTATGGGGGATGATATGTTTGGCTCCATGCCTGGCTCTTTCAGTTCTGGTCACGGTCATGGATCCAATGGTCATGCAAGTGCACCACCTAACGACGATGGGCCGGAAGATGTTATCAAGCCTATCTCAGTTTCACTTGAAGATCTGTATAAAGGTGCAACGAAGAAACTCAAAGTCACACGTAAATTAAGAGACGGTCGAACGGTTGAAAAAACATGCGAAATCAATGTTAAACCAGGATGGAAAGCAGGGTAAGTGTTGTATTGATCAAAACATGTGGTAGGAGTCCAACAAAGTATACTCATCATTGGTTTTGTCTCGGGAATCTCTTCAAAATAGAACCAAGATCAAATTTCCATCAATGGGAAATGAAGACCAGTATGGACGTTCAGCGGCAATGGTCTTTGAGATTGGCGAAAAGCCACACCCCAAATTCACACGAGAAGGTGATGACTTAATCTACACTTATACAATTCCACTTGTCGAAGCTTTAACAGGTTCATCTACATCAGAAGCCACACCATCAACTCAAAGAACACTCAAACATTTAGATGATAGACAAATCGAATTCAAATTACCATTACCTTCAAGTTCAGGCGGAATTCCAATCAAACCGGATCAAGAGATTATCATACCGAATGAAGGGATGCCGATCACTAGAAAAGGTTCATTTAAACCAAAAGGAGATTTAAAGATTAGAATCAAAATCGAGTTTCCTAATCGAATCACTAGTACTCAAGTTGAAGCTCTTAAACGTATACTTGGTGCTGCGAATTAAGATACAAAATTGACTTTTTATCTATATTATCTATATAATGTTGTATCTATCTCTTTTTTTGTTTTGTTTTGTGTGTTTTGTGTGTGCGTGTGAATGTTCGGTTTGGGACTTATTCTTTTCTTCTCTTCAAAATCATACCAAATTCACAAGTGTGGCTCTTTTTCTAAAATGCAAGAAAACAAGATATATCTATCTATCTAGATATACAAAAAGTCCAAACGTTGAGATTATCATGAGGATGAGAAGAAATGTAAAAGTTATAGAAATGAAGATAAATTCGGTTGAAATGTAATATTTGCATCGAAGCCAGTTTTGGAATGTCTCTCTGAAGATTGCGCTCCTGTTTGCAAGCAGTGTAAAACGTTGTGCCATTTCTCCTTTGGCTCGTATGTACATACGTGAGAATTGTGACCATGATGTTATGGTCGAGAGTTACCTTTCTCGTCTCATCCACTCATCCATTAAAATGCGGATGGACATACAATTCTGTTGAACCTTTATTGACGCTGCAACCTAGCAGCTAGCTTGAAAGTTTGGCTCGGGCCTTTTCGGGAGTATATTAATGCACAATGGCGCACTATGTAGGCTCCCAGATCATTAAAA
>KZ122783.1:25950-59677 GCA_002157025.1 Melampsora abietis-canadensis | reverse complement strand
GATCTGCTGAGGTGTCTCACAGTCAAGCTTTAGAAGGTGTGTGGCTGTCTCTCCCCTGTCCAACCTGTAATATGAAATTACAAATTTTCTCCAAATTTCTCACCCCTGTGGCCAACTTAACTAAGTCTCTTGCTGGCAAAACAAGTCCGCTCCAGCCAGGGAAAATGGTGTGAGGTTGCTGGGGCATTTCTCCAAAAAAATGGCCTCATTATGAATTTTTTTTACAAAATAAAGTCGCTCTCATCCCATTGACAAAATCCATGCGTCAGAATTATGCATACAATCTCCTTGTCTCAAAACGACGGTAGCTCAATTGGTTCTGGAGATAGTATGGAAATTGTTGTTTGAACATCACACCGAAACTGAAATTTCAGGCCCTGAGTAATTCAAATTACAGTGACTTTTGACGTTGAGCCCTCAAGGACTTTCAGGGATATCTTTGGAGCAACACACGCTATTGCAAATCAGGGTGTGTCAGTTTGCAGAGGGGACTTGTGCCCATGTTTCTCATTATTGAGATGAGACCAAGTTAAAGGTGTAAAAAAGGTTTTATAATGAGGCCATTTTTTGGAGAAATGCCCCGGCCGATCTCACGCCATCTTTTTGACTTCACGCGTAAGTCCCTTGCTGGAGCGGGGACTCGTTTCGCCAGCAAGGGACTTGGTTAAGTTTGCCCCTCTGGTACAGTGGAAAAGCTCGCAATCATCAAATTTGGTGGGCTCTCGGATTCCGCGAAGCCTCGGATTCTCTGTGTTACTCAGACTGACGGAGTGCACACGAGTCGCTGCGTGTGCACTCACTCAATGTGATCGATCATCCATCCTCGTAGATCCTCATCCATCCCTTTGTGCTTCAGGCTTCTCATTGAACGAACGAAACGCGTGTCTACGAGATCTTCTTTCAAGTATTCGGCCAACAATTGTTGGGTTGTCTACCATTGCCAAAGCATCAATCATGAAGTTAGATGGAGAGAACATTCCGCCACCCATGAATGAGTGCGAGATTTGTTACTCAGGAGTCAGACATCAGCGACCCGGAATTTCCTCCAACTAGCACGCAGTATTCAAAGAAACATAAGAATCGATTTTTCAATAGTATGCCCGGGCGGGAAAAACATGATTTTTTAGCGGCACAGCATCTTTCACCCTCTTCGAGGCTGCGGTGAACGCGCTTAATAATGTATCGAATCGAAAACATGGTAATTCATTGGCTTGCATCATAGAAGGCATTCTTACTTCTCAAGATGTGAGATTCGAGACCACGTGGATTGATGATTGTATGTATAGGCGTCTCCTCAAACCAAGTGACGCTGTATGAAGCAAGTGGCGGGTAAAGGTTATTGGAGGGCACACAAAGAATTGCAGGGACAGACTGGTACCAAGTCAGTCTCGATGCCACAGGACCTTTTACCTGCCCATTAAAATCTGGCTAGCTATGAGGATCGAGGATCGATTGAGCTCCAGAGTGAGAATCCGCGTATTTGAAGTGATGCGATAATGCTTATTTGACTGAAAGATGTTGGCCATCTGCTTAACGAGATCAAACTTGATATTTTCATAGCCATCTTTCAATCACTCCTTCCTTTCGAGTCGCTTAAATAACGATGTCCCTTTCCCAGTATGTTGGATCCATTCTGCCAATTCAGATTCTCAGCTATCTTTTGACTTATACCTAATCACAACCAATCACAACGAACTTCTTAAATTTCAATACTCCAAACCACGTTGACTAATAATCCCTCAATACCCTTTAATACTTCCAAAAATTTCCTGCATATAATCACCAAGAAGACCAAGATGCTTTCAAAATCTTCGATCAATTTTCTCGTCATAACCATGATGGTTTTGAGTCCAGTGATCTTGGCGGATCATATTCCAGGACACGTAGTAATGTTTTTCGAAATGCATGGTAATAAAGTTCATGTAGTACCCCAAAATATGGCATCGTGAGTTTTCAAGTTATCTCGTGTTTTCAATCAAACCGAAAATCAACTCATTTATCTTCTCTTTCATCTCCCATTTCGTTTAGTCAAAAATCAAGGGATCATAAACACGAAACTAAAAAAGATTCTCACCCAAAACGTAAACACAATAAACCTTATCCCATCGTAATCCAAAAGAATTTCTAGAAACACGAAAGATTTGATCAACTGATTTGGGTTCTTTTATTGGGATATAGGATCAGAGAAAGAAGAAGGATCACAACAAGATCCGTATGCAACAGCTCAATCAAGACCAGATGCTTTAAGTACAATTTCAAAAGGCGCATTAGGATCAATCCCAGCCACTGATGATGATGATGATGATGATGATGATGATGACGATGATGGAAAAGTTGAAAATCATATACCAGGATACAAAAATAATCCAGTTACAACACCGTAAGTCAAACTCCTTTATCGTTATGTGAACTGATTGTTAATTTGGTTTTCTTTCTTTCTTTCTTGCTTCAAAAATCTTTGACGAATTTACAGACTCGGTGAAACTATAATGGATGAATGGTCAAAAGTAATTGGTGATTGTGAACATAATTCTTCAATCGATCCAACCGCAACTTCAGCTTGTAACAAACGTAAAAAGAAATGATCTTTTTCCGTTTCTTTCAGTCTATCATCCTTCACTTCTTAATTTCTTTTTCGAATTCTGACTTTAAACATTTTAATGATTCTTTAATAATTCAAAATTCTAATTCATATTCCTTTAGAATCCAAATCATAAATATGTTTACTTTCTTCATGATATAATAAATATCACATGTTTTGAATGGTTTTTTTGCGTCAGAGTATCTAAAGCTCTAGGCATGATCATAATTTCTGATAGCTTCAGATCATTGATGATGGTTCAAATATGGTACATACTTCAAACTACTATCTTCGAGCCACCTGGTTTTGACACCTTTTTGAAAAAGGTGGCTCAAACATGATAGCTTTAAGTACCATAAAGGAGGTTACTAAACAGCTTGCGCAATGAGAATTTGACCGGTGCTTGATTATTTGAAGTTACTAGCTGTATGTGATATCTGATAATCCCTCAACTGTGATGGACTGATATCAAGCGTCGAGCCTGGCAATGCAAACTGATTGGTGAGCTGGATGATGTATGATGGTCAATGAATTGGGCTTAGTTACACCTAATTTTGTTTGCACCTTCTCTAAAAAAGAATCGCTGCCCATGTCAAGACTGGCGACAGGATCTTTGCTCTTTTCCTAGCCAGCTTATCCAGAAAACCCACTTCAACCTTTGTGAAATATCAGTATTAATCATCTGATGACTACATTTAAAAAATCTCCGACCTTGATCCAAAGATCCACCAGTGGTGTGGACATTGCAGACACTACCCAAAGTTCAAGTGACCCATCTCGGGGTCATCATCAAAGAGAAAAAAATTTGATCATCACTTCTCAAATCACCATAATCCCTCTAGTAGCAATAGGAGCAAAATGGGAAATAAGAGCAATTGAACCCAACCTTTGAACGCAAACAGAATGATAAAATAACCAATTTGAGATTTTTGAGGGTAGTAGTGCGGACAATATAAAAAGTGAACTAGACTTGAAAGCACAAAACATAACAAAAAAGAAACAAAAATGGTCGTTTCAAATCTGAAAAATAAGAAGAAAATCATAAAGACAAATAGCTTCATTGTACTCTCTTTTTTCTCTTCTTTTTTCCGTCACACATCAATTGGATCAATGACGGTTCGAATTGATTAGACAAAGCAGCGGATCGAAAAAACTTTAATCAAAAAACATCCTTTCAAATCATCTACTCTTCCGGAGGTGCCTAGTACAATGACGACAAAACGTTAATCACATGAGCTGAACGAAATGGAGTAGGTTCAAAAAGGCTTACCTCATCTTCGTAAGCCTCCTCTACTTCATCCTCATCAATGTGAGCCTCTTGGTATTGCTGATATTCAGCAACCAAATCTTGCATATTCGACTCAGCTTCAGTGAACTCCATCTCATCCATTCTAAGGAAACCAAACGATGTAAGTATCCAACCAAGGACATCACGGAAGTAAAACAATGACACACCCTTCACCAGTGTACCAATGAAGGAAAGCCTTTCGCCTGAACATGGCTGTGAATTGATCGGCAATTCGCTTGAAGAGATCTTGAATGGCAGTCGAGTTACCGATAAAGGTCACAGACATCTTCAAACCTCGAGGAGCAATGTCACAGTGTGCGGTTTGAACGTTGTTAGGAACTGGAAACAAAGATGACGCGATTGAGCAGGAATGAGATGAGTAAGATCTCAATCAATATATACGGAACGGTCGTCATAGAGGCTAGATTGACATACTCCATTCGACAAAGTAGTTCGAGTTCTTGCTTTGAACTGAAAGCATGTTTTCTTCCACTTCTTTCATCGAAACCTTACCACGGAAGTAAGCAGCCACTGTGAGGTATCGACCATGTCGAGGATCAGAGGCAGCCATCATGTTCTTGGCATCAAACATTTGTGAAGTCAATTCCGGAACGGTGACCGCTCGATATTGTTGACTTCCACGAGCAGTGAGTGGAGCAAATCCGACCATGAAGAAATGTAAACGCGGGAAGGGAACCATGTTGACAGCCAATTTACGTAGATCGGAGTTAAGTTGACCAGGGAATCGAAGGCAGGTGGTGATACCGCTCATGACAATCGAAACCAAATGGTTAAGATCACCATAAGTAGGAGTTTGAAGTTTGAGGGTACGAAAGCAAATATCATATAAAGCCTCGTTATCGATACAGAACGTTTCATCAGAGTTCTCAACCAATTGATGAACTGAGAGAGTAGCGTTATAAGGTTCCACAACCGTGTCAGACACTTTTGGAGATGGTACCACCGAAAAGGTAGCCATCATTCGATCAGGAAACTCTTCTCGAATCTTTGAGATCAAGAGAGTACCCATTCCAGCACCCGTACCACCACCAAGGGAGTGAGTGATTTGGAAACCTTGGAGGCAATCACAACCTTCGGCTTCTTTACGAACGACATCCAAGACTGAGTCGACTAATTCAGCTCCTTCCGTGTAATGACCTTTGGCCCAGTTGTTACCAGCACCAGATTGACCAAAGACAAAGTTGTCGGGTCGAAACAAAGAACCAAAAGGACCCGATCGAACGGAATCCATTGTTCCCGGTTCAAGATCGATCAAAACGGCTCGTGGCACATACTTGTTACCAGCGACCTCATTCTAAAGAGATAAGAAAAGTCAACAAGCTGAAGGATGAGTCGATTGAACGGGAAAGGAATGATCGTGATCGATCTTAAGATAGAAAAACGTGACTAACGTAATAAACACTGATTCGTTCGAGTTGTAGATCACTGGTACCCTTGTACCTAAAGATAGTCATCAAGAATGACCCATCAGTCATCTCTCCCTCACAAGAGACATTACACAGATGATCGAAACTTCAGGTTTTCAAAGCTGAAACTTACTGTCCATCAGTAGCAATTCCGTGTTCATCAGACACCACCTCCCAGAATTTGGCACCTATGAAGATGATCAAACGAGTTCAAATTGTGTAGATTAGTTAGATTGAATGTAAGTGAGATGTTTCTGAGTGATCGATCAGTGATCGGAAAGGAAAGAAGTGGATTCGAGATACTTACCGATTTGATTACCACACTAAGCTCAAAATGAATAGGATTTCAAGATGAGTGAAGTTCACGAATCACGAAATGATGATGATAGAAATGATTTACCTGACCAGTTTGGAGATGACTAAAGAAGTATCAAAAGGAAATGCATCAAAAAGGTGATAAAGAAGAAGAAGAAGAAAGGATGATGAAAGACATACACAATTTCCCTCATTTTTGTTTTTGTATTTGTGTTTTAAGGATGAAGTAAGAAAAGAAAGAAATCTAATAGTTTAATGAGAATTAGATTAGATTAGAAATCTCTAAAAGGTAAACGCGTGATTTAAGAAATTAAAGGGGATAAGTGATGATGATGATGATGACAATGACAATGACGAATGATGAATTGATGAAGCTTTCTGATTCAAGATCTGATGTGGAATTAACTCAATCAAAGGGTAAAGAGACCTCACTCTAAACTTAATCAAATTAACACTTTACCTATTAAATTTTATGTACTAAATCAGTTTATTTATCAAATCTATGTAAACCAAAGTTGATAATAATCCTGGTTTTAACCATTTTACATTCTGACTTACAACATAATTTCAAAAATATCTTAAAACTATTAAATCTTAAGTCAATTTAGAGATACCCTTTGAATTTAACCTTGACCACCATTTGTAAACGGAAACCCCACTGACTCTCAACTTCCATCAGTGGCCCGTGCACTCAAATAAAAGAAACCCTAATGAAAGTGTATGTACCAATCCGGCTGGATTCGATCGATCTACACACACACTCACTCACTCAGTGCACACACAAGTTGTGTTTATCACATTGTTGAAGTGATACGCTACATTTCAGGTGTAAATCCAATTGATATAAACAACAACAACAACTGAAACCAAACATTTCGAACAAAAGGAGTCTGATAATTTATAAAGATAGAAATCTGAAGAAAAAATATGTAGCTTGCAATCCAAGTCCTTCCAAGTGTAAAAATCTAATGATTCCATTGCTTAATCTTCTCCATTTACTAAAAACCAAATACTCACAATTCATTCTTCTTCATCTTCTTCCTCTTCCTCTTGTTCTTGTTCTTCATCCAAATCTTCTGGCATCAACATCTAAATTTCGCATTTTTCAAAATCAAACCAAACACAAACCCTATGAATTGATGTTCATAGAATACACATAGATGAAATCGAAGAAACATACCTCATTTAAACACATGATCAAAGGTGAAAGAATCTAATAGAAAAACACAACACAAATCAGATTGTTTCTAATTGTAATTTGAACAATTCATATCTCGAAAGAAAAAGAAAGACTCAACTTTAACTGATTTTTGGATTTCTTCTACAAATCGATCTGAAAGTACTAACTCGTCTGAAAAACTACAGAAAAAAACAAACCAAACCATTCACCAATGAATTGAACAAATTTGTCTCATGAAACTTGAACTTACTATCTTACAGCTGCAATCGTTTTCAACTTGAGTAAATCAATATCTCTGTGAACCCAAAAATGATTACCAAACCTCCTTCAATGTGTTTGTAATGATTTATCTTTCTGTTTGAATACTTACGGATGAGATTGGTCGACATTTTCCATCTTAGGACATTTCTTAAGTTCATCCTCATGGCCAAAAATACTTGATCTTTTAGACTTCTGTGGAAGGAAAAAAACCAAAACCAAAGGATGAATTGGTTTGTTGTTAAGAAGAATTCGGAAAAAAGATGAGCCAAGCAGAAGGGGATTGTTTGTAGATTCACCTTTCCTTCAACAGTTTCATGAGATCCGAACAATCTAACGAAATCTGGAGCATTGATTACTTTTCTCAATGGTTTTGAATCACTTAGGATCGCATTCCTAATCGTTGTAAGTCTGATAATCCAAATAGAAAAACAAACATCAATAAATTCAATCTAAGCCAGAGATGAAGTTCCTAACTTACTGAGCTTTATCAGGATTCCAAATCCCTCCTGCGATTAATGATCCATTCCCAGGCTATAATCATGTCAAAAAAAGAAACCTAAATTTCAAGAAGCTAGGGTAATCATATTTTTCGAAAACGAGAACTGACTTTGATATGGATGTAATAACTAGCCCATGGTCCTTTTTTACCAGTTCTTGAAAACCCACATGAAAAGTTAGTCTTATAAGGAGTTTTATCATTCGCAAAACGTACATCACGACTAACCAAGAAATACAGGAGATCAGATCTCTTTCAGGAAGGGAAGAGGCAAAAGGCTTGACTGACTAGATCCTATGAACTAAATCTTTGGATGGTAAGACTGGTAATGTCCAATCACATTCAATTAATTTCGGAGCTAAATGGGTGACAAACTCGTTCCAATTCTTTAGGGCTGTTCGATAAATTTGATCTGGAAAGATTTGTTGAGGATGAATGAAAGCGTCGGATTAGAAAGTTGAATTCGATTGTTTTGGTTGGTGACTACATACCATTTATTGATAACCATTCTCGATCGTTGTTTTCTGGTATAGATAACTCACCCAGAAAATTCATCGTACTGTTACATTTTAGGAACATAGATTATCATCAGACTTGAGAATTCAATGAGGTGGGTTTCCAGAAGTGATTCTCTTAGTTTTGTTCAGGACTTACGATTTCCCTATCATACCCAATGGAATGTTTTTAGATGCTTTATCAGGTTTGATTAATTTGATTGAGCTAATCAAACCTAACTCTTTTCCATCAAGTTTTTGCTTTTTATTTGATTTCGATTTCGAGGTTTTATTCGATCTCTTATTTGATTTAGTTTCTTCTTCAAATTCACTCTCTTCTTCTTCTTCAGTTTCTTTATCTAAATCATCACTATCAACTCCATTGAAATCATCATCTTGATCATCTTGCAATCCCGATGCTGATCCTGAACCTGATGGTGGTGGTGAAACGTCTTTAATTTTTCGTTTGCTAGATCCTTTGGTTTCTTTTGGTGTAGGTTTGGTTTCTTTCTTGACTGATGTGGTCTTTGTTCTTGGCATTTTATAGCTTATGGTTTCTTCTTGTATTTGATTATTGGGCAGTCTTTGATGTGTCGAAGAATCGCGTGCTGGTCATTGAATGAAAACGCGTGTTTGTTTTGATAGGTGTTTCAGACTCTGTGTCTCTGGATGAGGAGTTGTGAGGAACGGTATTATTGGTCAGGTGATGGGCGCAGCGCGTCCGGCGCCTCAAGGAGTGCGCCCNCCAAGCGCGCCGGGCGTGTGAAAAAAATCTCAAAAATAGGGGGTGGCGCGCCCCATTGCAAGACTTGAATATCTGAAGGTTGGGAAGCCTTCTTGAGTGTAATCTTTGACTAGAGAGAGGTATGAATAGGCTTTGTGTTTATATATCTCTGGAGACAGAGAAAGTTGTGCAGATGGGCCCCCCGACTTGCTATATCAATGCCATTGATGGCTCTGCAAAAATTTTCAACCCTGATAACATTGTTTGAACAATTTTTTGCCGATGATCATCTCATACCAAGGATCTGGCGCCTGGGCGCGCCTCTCCTTGTGAAATTTGCGCCCATCACCTGAATTATTGGTGGTGGTCCTCGGGTCGGCTCAACAAGAACTACACGGTTCTCAGCACAAACAATCATCAACTCACATTGCATATTTGACCTTGAGTTTTTGCACAGAATCTCTTGAAGTGTCTTGTTGATCTCTCAAAAAATTGTGTGAAATGATTCATCAAATAAGAACTCAAATGAAACTTCAAGGAGATCAAGTGGACTTTATGAAATGTAGGCTCTCATAGATCTGATATGCTCCAGTTAGATCAAGAGTGGGTTATGATGAGTAATTCTATGGGACAAGCAGGAGCAAAAGCCATTTCTTGGGTCAAGATCATATCCAAGAGTTATGTATACTACTGTGTCCCTGTAGTGTTTTCTTGTTCACAATTGCACACAATTACCCTTTCTGCTTCAAATTGGTGTACAATTGTTAACAAGAAACACATGGTGTTTGGAGGGTTTAGAAAGTTCCTAAGCAGACGTTTATGACTCATGTGACAAAATTTTGCAACAAGTCATAAGTTTCAAGCTTACCAAAGGTTGCTTGTTGAGAGAAACATGATTTACAGCTAGATGCTTGGTATGACTCTGAGCTTTTTGAAAAATATTGAATTTGTAAGCGCAGCACTCTGAGTCTAACAGTAAGCAGAAATCCTTTTGTTATTGTTGCTTAATCAGAATCTCTCTGTCATATTGTACTCAAGATCCCTAAATTTTGGGGGCCATGTATTTGTTTCTTTCTGGATGGTTCAGCTTGGAGGGGTAACCTGAAGTCTCTGGATGAAGGGTACTTCAGGTATTGAAATGGTAAAATAGTGTTGTGAAGAAACAAGAATCTATACATGGACTTGCTTGCATTAAATCCCTTGGGTTTACCACATAAAATTTGTGGTTGTGGTCTGATTTGGGAAGCCACAAACCAAACATGATGCTTCAGATTAATCCCATACTTGAAGTTTCATGAGTTCAAACCAGTTTTTTGCGTATATACACCATGCCTGGGTTGCATTTGCTTGTAAACAAGCAAACACCAACCAGGCATGGTGATACATAAATGGAAATTGGGTATATATGACTCAACACTGACCACAATAATCATTCTATCAGATTGTTCTGAGATATGATCAATCAATACACTGTGTCTTCCAATCAAGAAGTCATATCTTCAAAGTAAGAGTCACTTTCTATCCACAGAATCATGATAGGGCAAAGTTACTTCTCATTTGAACCACAACCCAAGAGACTTTCAAACATGATGTCAAAAGTTTTGGAAAAATTTGAAAAAAGATTCATCATATTGTCATCCCAGATGTTTCAGATATTGTAGGTGTGTAGTGTAACACTCCCACCGTTCAGTTGAAATTTGAAACCTCCTGGTTGCCAATAAGATCTTATGATGCTTTGTTGCAAGATGGAATCTAAATGTGTGACACCACATCACCAGTTCAGTGATGTCATGATAGCTCATGAAATATGTTGCCAATACAAAACACTAAGTAGGACATACCATGGTACTCATACTTGATATCATTGCAACTGTTTTGAATGTGGTCTGACCCTTGCAAGATTTAATGTAACTGACTTTGCCACTTCTTCATGGGTGTTGCATGCTTACCACAAAAGTGTTGTGGGCATAAATTTTCTTCTCACCCTTTCACACAAGTGATCAACAGATTGAAAAAGACATGAATCCTTTCACCACCTTGGTACTAATCCTGTGGAGTATGGGTAGCACTTTGGGGATACCAATGGACCACCTGCCCACCATCCATGACTCAGGAAGAATGAAAAACAAAATTTCAACATCTTCAACAACTAATGAGGTTTCTCCTCATCATACATGGTCTATTCCAATTTTGCACCACACCATGCTTGACCCTCCAGATGGGATGAATAACTTGATCAGCTCCCAGGATTTAAGCAACAAGTACATTGATATCCACCATAGCACAAACCCAACTGTAAACTACAAAGACTTTCAAACACCAAACTCTAACAAAATCTTTGAAAATCAATCTTTGCAAGAATCTCACTTCACTGATTATATGTGGAACTATTTCAATGATGATCATCATGTTTCAATAGATAATTTATTCTCAACATGCTCAAACCCAGAAAATTTTACATCAAAAATCAAAGATACAGCACACATAGATCATCCTGGTATATATTGGCCAAAGGATTTAGAGAAGCCGGATAATCTCAAGACCTCAGGCATGTGGGAGCCTTATCAATGCAAACCACAAAACATTCTCTTTACAGAAGTGGATTTCTTACCAGGTCATTCCTCAGAATTTCAATGCAATAGTCTTCCAAAACCCCAAGAAGTTCACCAGTCTGGAACAGACCCCAGACAGACATCCCTTGACTTACCCCATTGGGTTGAAGACAGCCTGGTGCATATCATGGCACCCCCTAATATGATTCCCATTCCTCAACAAAGCATGATGCAAGCTCATTCACTTGATAAAACTTCTACCTCTACCCTCCCAAGTCCAGTGAGATCATATGTCTCAAATCAGGACACTGTGATGGAGATCAACCCAGGACAGCTGAAAACAAACAAACATCTAATCAGTCCACCCTGTGATAACTCCCAAAACTTGTGTTTGAATCATATTGAATGCACAAATAATGGTAGATATCATCATCCTTCAATACCAGGACAGCAGGGACATACATTGCCAGGAGATAGGCAAGATACAGTTGAAATTACATCTGAAGGTGTATCAGGGTCCACAGATCTGCATTCTATTGTGCCCCTTGATAGCCAGGCAAATATTATCTTCCATGAAAGAAGAAAGACAGAATCACAATTCAAGCAGGGCTTCAATCTTAAGTCACCAAGAACAGGAACTGTAGAAATAACTAGAACAATCAGGGAATTTTGTGAATCAATTAACCTGACATACAACAGTTTCACTACAGAATTAAAAGATTTTGGGTTTCTTGAAGAGCTGAAATGTGAGATGGTGAAACCAAACCATAAGAAGCATTTGTGGAGCCATGTTCAGTGGGCTGATAAAGTGTTGACTGTGCCCTTCATTGGACTTCTGTTGATATTACATCCTGAAACATTTGCTGAAAGACATTTGAAAGATGAACTGATCCAAGATGGAATAGATTTTATGAAGCAGATTCTTTCTCAGTTGTACTTGGAGTGTCTGAAAACCTCATCCAAAACTTGGCAAAAGCTCTCCCACAAGCAGTACTTTGATAGCTCTGAGCCTTCTGCTTTGCTTCATTATATTAAAGGATTACACCGGACAGATAGGCTCCGTGTGGACACCCTTTGGAAGTTATGGCAGAGGTGGTTTAGAAACTCTGATTACCAGAGAAAAACCATGGTCTTGGGACATACCAATTTTTCTAGGTTGATTGAGAGAAATATCATGAATTTGAATTCAGTTACTGGTAAAAAAAAGGTTGAAGCTCCATTGGAAAGATTTGAACTAGAACATGCTAAAAATACAATACCTGAACAAGCTTTTTTTGCTGAAGATCTCACATGGACAGCTTTGTATCGCCCAGCAATTCATATTGGAAAAGTACAGTATGACATGTTAGCCCTACGTGTGGAAGCAGATCAAGTTTTTGATTGGGTATATGAAGCACTCAAGTCTAGATGTTTGTCTGATGATTCCAAAACTGATTTAGGAATCATAACAAGGGTTGAAAGATTTGTCAAAAAGATATATCACGAGCTTACACCATGCTTTTTTGGGAGTCTTGTGGCTTTGAATTCAAAGGACAGAAACAATCATTGCCTGGAAAACTTGATTGATGATGGCTGGAAATTCTTCAAACAATTTCTTGATTCACTCAAAAAGGCATTCCTGGCAAATGTGTCAGAGCTTGAGGGGGTTGAGTTCATGGAAAAGGAGGCTGTTTGTTTGACTTTGGCATTCTTCAAAAAGAGATCACGTACAGCCACCTTCACCCAGGAAATTATCTTAGCTCTCTTGAAGTCCTGGTCCAAGCAATCTTTTCATGCAAAAAGTATGGTAGGAGATAAAATTAATGGATCAATCCTTCTCACGATGTTACATGATTATAACCAATTGCGCACCAATGCAGCTAGATAGATATCAAATTGGACAAAGATTGTACTCAAAATGAACCAAAATGAATATGTCTAGCTGGCAAGAGCTCTAATCAGTCCAATGTGTCATTATGTAACAATATTGCTTTTGATAGCTGAACATTGTTAACTGTTCTTCTTTTGCACAACACTAGTACCTCATCATGACGTATGGAAATTGTTGTCTGGATTCATTCAAATGTATCTGCTTGTAACTGGTTTACAGGACTTCTATTATGTGTGTTGGAATCTCTGTCTCTTTTATTTCAAGTAAGCTTACTTGCAGGAATCATATCCTTTTGACAAATCTCATCCCTGGGTGCCTGGAAAAAGCCAGGATACAATTTGGAATACTAAAAATTGATAACTATTGTGAGTTTATAGAATGAATTGATTTGTATAAACAAGGCAATGTTTTAAACCCTCTTGAAAAACAAAGCAGACTCAAAAACCATGATTTATGTATAATGAATCTTGAGGTTGTGGAAAACATTATCTTGGTACAGAAACCTAAATTTTATGGAAGATAGTACCCAAACGCACAATGGTACCATTCATTCACAAGATTTGTACAGGGTGTCATGTGGGATATCAGTAAGATATTCCTTTGTAGAAGAATATCTGTACTTGACACATACACTCAGGGTGTAGGAAACATTTTCTCCTGGACTCTTCTTTCTCATTGTCAAGCTTTTTCCTTCATTCCAAAACAGCTCCCCTAGCCCTTCTACTCACTATCTCTTTGATGTCTGATCACACAACATTTCAATAGAACCAGTGTGATCTTTTTTCCTTTCACCTCCCGCCCTCTGTCTAAGCCCTTTGCAGGAAGCGGGACTTACTGGTTATTTTGTAGAGTTCATACTTGTGTAATTTTTATTTAGCGGGTTAACATGCTGGGGATGCCTAGCCCACTGTGCAGAGCTCGCCATCTATGTGTACTGGTGGCCCTACCCCCCTGGCCTCGCAGTCCGGGGGTTCTCCCAAGAATCTTGAGGGCTTGCAACCACAATCTCTTAGGTTTTCCTAGGGCAAATCAACCCTGTTCAATATAAGTTCATGAGATGACTCATCAGTTGTAAGGCCACATGCATGATAGACAAGTGACGCAACAGGAGTGGATGAGTTTTAAAGAACAGGAATGACACATCAATACTTCTCAGTTTGACAAGTCACATGTCTCTGAATTTACTGCAGGCATTCAAATTCAAAATTGAGAATACATAATCAAGCCTAAGGTCCTTCATCCAATTATACCAAAAACATGCATATGACCCATAGGGTGTTGGGTGTATTCAAAAATGGGGGCCAACCAGATGTCCATTGAGGGGATGCAGGTATGATGTATGAGCTGATTGCACTGCCCTGCAATTGGCTATGATGAGACAGGCCCAGGAGTCTGAGCTATGAATACCAACAGATATTTTGGGGTGGCTTAAGTATGAAAGACAAGACCATGATCCAACATGATTGTTGTCTTGTCAAAAAGACTTGATAAATGTTGATATCTTGACACTTTTCACAATGATGAAACAAAAGATGACTGTGTGAGTTTCAATTCATATATGTTCATGACATCATCTTTTTGAACTGCTTTTTGAAAAATGAAGCTGAGGAAGAGTTTCCTTCACAAACCACTGCATGAATATCTGTCAAGTTTTGGGATTGGAATTCTCAACTAGGGATCTCTCCATGTGACATGTATATATGCTTGATGTGCATCTAAGCTGATGCATTAGATCTTGTGGTGGTAGTTCATCAGTAAGAGTTGGTGTTATCAGGTCTACCGGCTCAATCTTCCTCAGAATCCCTTTTTTCACTTTCAACATCAGTTATATTCATCTTTCCATACTATATTCCTTTCAGCAAGTATGAGACATAGGATTGTAGTTCTTCTACTGGCTCTGAGTGTGTTTTACACCCTGGATGCCACTCCAGTGCATGATAGTGTTCTCAAAGAACCACTTCTGATAGCAAAAGATAATGATTCGCCGTTTAGAGCGTTGGATTCGGGTGCTTTAGAATTCCATACTCATAAGATCCATCCCAACTCTTTGGACACCAAACCTGGACTCGGAGGAGGGCTCCCCAAGTTTGGACTTATGGGATCAAGAAAATTAGAAGTATCAAAGCGGGAAAAATTCATACGTTTTTTATCTGATAATCTTTACGATTCTCGATATTATCCTTTGATCGAGACATTGGAGATGCATAAAAGAATTGCCGGTCAGATGGTTGTACTCAAAAAGAACCAACAGCTTCAAACACTTGCACAGTCCTTTCTTAACTTTAGAAGCTTATTTAAACCACAAAACCTGGATTGGGGAACCAACACAATGAAGAAATTCGTAATCCCATGTATCAATGAAGCACTTAGAGTTTTAGAAGACAGCTCTTTGAAGCCAAGAGAGCGATTATGGATTCTTGGAATCCTATTGCGCATCAAAACTTTTCTCAAGGAGTCTCGATCCTACCTGAAAGATTTTTGTGATGGGTATCTTGTCAGTCGTGGAGAAGCTGAGCTTTTTCTTCTCACAGGTGATTGGAAAGAAGATTATCTCATCAAAGTTTCAATCGCTGACGCTTTTATGATCTGTTCAGGGCAAGAGCAAGCAATAGACGCCGAACTCGCGCGTATGTTTAATTCCCGCGATGGCCATCCAGACATAAATATATCGAATAAAGGTAAATACCCCTACCTATCTCAATGTTTGTGTATTGCTGATGAGGATTGAAAGAAAACAGCCCTCAAAGAACCCCTGGAAAGGATCAGAATCATCCATCAATTCAAGATAGAAGTTCTTGGAAACAATCTCAGCTACACCCCAACAAAACCAATCAAAGAAATCCACGATGATTTATTGAGCCTTCCAGTACCATTAAAATTCAGTAATTCAAAAAAACTACTCGAAAAGGTAAAGCAATTGATACTTGATGATCGTTCTACTCAGTTTGAAAAAGAATTTGCAGATCATATTTTTTGTGAACACATATGGGCATTTAATGCACAAGAACAACAATTTTGGAAGGCTACCAAAGTATCTGAAAATCCATTGTTTTGGAATAAAGAAATGTTCACTAGAGCCCTCTGGAAGTTGAGGGATTTGTCTAGGGTTCCAGAAACACAGTCAATTTTGAAGCCCTTTGAAAACTTCAAAACCTTAAAAGTAAATGACTTTCAAAATGCATTATCAAAGCTGGAGTGTGCTTCTGGGACTGCTGGTGTCAGGATTTTGTATGCTTTGTCAGCTACTGCATGGTTAAGGCCAGACCTTTATGATTTATTCAAAGAATTTTTCATAAAGTTATCACCCACCCCACTGAATTTGGCCAAGACATTGCAATCTATTTATCCGGATCTTGACCCACAGGTGTACTCAAAAATAAATTTCATTGATCTAATATTCCACCTGGGTAAGTACAAGATATATCTTGATGACAATCGCAAAGGTTTCTGACTTTATAAATGACCCCATACACCAATCCAGACAACAGGATCATTGCATCTTCAAGAAGGGTCATACTTGAAAATATGCTGTTAGACAAAAACATTGTCCAGCCAGAACTGCTTGAGAAGTACCAGGATATCAAGTGGACAAGACCTCCATCTGATCATTCTAAATTCAAGAACCTACTGAGTACATTGATGACAATATTCCAAGAAAAGAGATTGGCCAATAGGCATGATGATAAGCTTTTGTTGTTTGAATACATGATTGGAGTGAAATCTTATGCAACAAATGGTTCTGAACATATGAAATATTTACTTCAAAATGAAATAAAAGATAGAGCGGCTGAATGTGAATTTTTCAAACAAGCAGAAAAATCAACCTTGACAAGTGGTATTGCACCTGGGTATGTCCAGGAGTACATTTTTGGGGCACAAGGGTGAGTATGATGAGCTAAATCCCCTCAATGAAGACTTTGGCTTGTACTGATGGCAGATTCTGATTGTGGATGGCTCTTTCTCGCCTATCTCAAAGCCAACTAATGGACTCAGTGGTATCCAAATCACTACACTGGATTGAAGGTCACAAATACTGTTCTTTGTGAATAACATGAAGGCATACTGATTTATACTTAGAATTTTGATCTGCAGTAATATTTCTAATTCCCAATTCTTTTTGTCTTATTGTGAAAACTGCCTATCAATTATTGTCTTTTTGTTTTGACTTCCTGGTGTTGTCTGCTCCTTGATTCCTCAATTTTGTCAGTTCATCTCATCCAAGAAGGAAATATGTATGATACATTTTGAGGGATCCCCATTTTAATCATTCCAAAGAATGGTAGTTATTCTAGTTTTCCTATTACAATGCATATTTATCTCAATCCCCACTCACAACAATCAACATACTCAAGAGTGTTCACTATCTGGCACAAAGCCCCTTGAAGAAGTCAATGTTGGCGTAATAAAGAAAGGCTTGTCTGATTTCTTCCGAGAGGGGCATTTTTTGAGTCGGGAAGAAATCACACATGAGATTGAGAGTCAGACCCACCTGTCATTATACACATTCTGAAGAGGAGTATAGCCTCTGTAGTCTGACCTTAGAAAGGGCTCACATCTCAGCACACTCATCATCGTAACTCTACCACAACACGATTGGAAAGGAGCATTCACCTGCCAATGGTTTTGAGCGGTAGTATCACAGTTAAGTGAAAGAGCTTCAAGTATGATATCAAGACTAGTTGAGCCAGAGAACGATACTGGACAACTAACCGGTTCTGGGGTCTTAGGTCAGAGGGACGCTTCACTGATCTGCTGACCGTGAAATGCGTCTTTTGCACCTCACAAAAGTTGGTCATAGACATGTTTTTCTTCATCATGACGCATTCTCACTGGTGCCGAGTTGAAGATAAATAGTGACATGCTCGATCTCAAATCTCGAGAAACCTCATTTAAAAGAACATTTACTTTTTTGCCTTGATTCTTCATAACAAAACCCTCCAAAAAACAATACAACAAAAATCATAAACAATCAAAATACAAAAAGTCAAAAAGAAATACTTAGAAAGGGAAACCTTGTTCAAGTACTAGACCGATTTAACCGAGAAACAAGATCAAAAATAAAGTTCAAGTTCAGGTCTAAGCTGAAATGGGTTTTTTCTTACCAGAGGAGAGCCATAATGATAGAAAGTGACAAATAAAAAAAATAAAAAAATGTAAACATGACAAAAAGCGAGGTCGTAGGCTCTCAAAATCAACCAACGAAAAAGAATAACATTTTGAAGACCTGCAACATGACGAAGAACTGAAAACACAAACCCCAAAAGAAACGAAACGAAATAAAAAGCTAATATTTCAAGAGTTAGAGGAACGACCCAAGCCCACCCAAAAAAGGAGATGAAGAAAAAAGAAGATATCAAAGTTTCAAAACTGCTTTCTCATCTTGAAGAATGCTTCAACTTATTGAAGGGAATAAGAAAAGATAAAAATAACGACAGGATAGAAGAGAGGGAGAGATCGGCGAGAAGAGCCAAAATACAAAATATGGGAATATTCGATCCTCAAGTTTAGAAATGGGAAGAAGATTGGAAAGATTGAAGATCGGAAGACTTTCAACCGATCGCTTTGATCATTTTTACCGAAGTTGATATTTTAAGCCCACTCCCACTATCATCAAAAGGAAGATCGAGGATCAATCAGTGTTTCATGTGTTTCGAAAGAGGGGAAGGATTAAAATATACTAACGGTCATTCCAGAAAGTCTACCTTGATCGCGGTTTCCAATCTGATCGAAAGCCGTGGGCGCAAAATCGAGATCAAACTTAGCACAAGCTTCACAACGATCTGTCACTGTCACTGTCACCGTTTTGTCCTTGTAGGTGGCACGAATTTTACGTCCACAAATTCTACAAAGAAGAAAATAGTCGATTAGTGACTGACGAAACTTTGTAAGGTGATTTGAAAACCTTGACGAAAAAATCCCCTTACGCATTCAAATTAGGATTGCCACCAGGTGCTGGGAAGGTATCAAATAATAATTTCGAAACGGCACATATGTAGTCGGAGTCTTTGTTGGTTATTCCACAGGCTCCGAGACCAGTACCGTAGTCTAGAGAAAGAAGTTGAAAAGATCGTCAGGAGGATGAACGATTGGAGAACTAATCAATAGGCTACTAACATGTTGCGTCACCCGACTTTTGATCACCAGAGGAAACGTAAGAATCAGAAGCTGTGTAATATGTTAAGTCCGATCGGCCATCAGTTCAAGATATACAAAAAGAAGTGGTCATAAAATGCCTACATCCATGGTCCTTTGGGCCCTCATCTTTATCCTTTGACTCATCGGCCTTGGCCTGAGCTGCAGCAACATCTTTCTTCGCTTGTTTATCGGCTTTCTTCTTAGCTTCCGCTTGATCAGCACTTTCTTTTGCTTGTTCCTCATCAGCCTGTTTCTTAGCTTCCGCTGCAGCTTCATCCGCATCTTTCTTAGCTTGGTCGTCCTCAGATTTTTGTTTAGCATCGGCTTCATCGGACTGCTTCTGAGCGTATTCCTCATCGGCTTTCTTTTTCGCATCAGCTTCTTTCTTGGCTTCGTCCGCATCTGCTTTCTTCTGAGCTGCTTCTTCATCTGATTTCTCTTGAGCTGCTTCTTCATCTGATTTCTTTTGAGCTGCTTCTTCATCTGATTGCTTTTGAGCTGCATCGTCTTCGGATTTCTTTTTAGCTGCGTAATTTTCTGATTTCTTTTGAGCTGTGTAATCATTTGATTGGTCTTGAGCTTGTTGGGCCTGTTTCGACGCATTCGCAGCAGCATCATCCTTAGCTTTCTTGGAAGCAGCGTCTTGGTCCGCTTTCTGACTAGCAGCCGTTAGCGTGCCTTTCACAGCCGAGTCATCCTTAGCGTTCGATTGGTCGTTCTTCGAAGGTGATGGAGGTGGCGTGACAGTGTTAAGAGGAACTTCGGTCCAGTCGTCAACCGAATTAGAAGCCGCTTGACCGTGATTGTCTTCATCGGAGTTGGCATCAGATAAGTTTGTTGAACCGACATCAGCATAATTCTCCTCCTCCTCATCTTCACATTCTTCCAAGAAATCATCATCAACAAGTGGAACTTCTTCTAATTGAACCGTAGTAGGCAGAGTCGTCACCGAAGCCGAAATTTGAGCTTCAGCCATATGTTCCAATTCTTCCCACGTCGATGCTTTGGTTAGATCAAACTTCTCATCGGCCGTAATGGGTGTATAGGTAGTAGGAGCTGAGGAGTCTACGGGAACATATGACCTGTCGGATGATGTAGTGAGATTTTGAGGTGATTGAATTGCGGTAGCGTCATTGGTATCAGTGAGACTCTTGGGTTCGGTAAGTTTAGCGAACCTTCGATGATGGTGATTAGAGGAATGTGACGACCAATGGTGGTATACAGGACTTGGCAGACTCAAGATGATCGGACAAAGGGTGAAGAGTACTAGAGAGGTAAGCTGAAGTGAAGGCATCTGCGAATCGACACAAAGGAGTGTAAAGTGGTTGAGGTCTTGGAAGTATTGTTTGGTGTAAACGAAAGAGGTGACTCTAAGTTCTTTGTACAAGAAAGTAAAGTTATTTTTGATGTTAGAAGCCAATCAATAGCAATCGACGCGCATACGCAAAGTAAAAAGGAAAAGTGGATGAAGGAATCACGGTTGGATGAAATCAGAATTTTAAGAATCTACGATACGTTAAGGGATTCTCAGGGATCAAGGATTTATAAATATCAAACACTTCCAAACTCAAAATAATGATGAGGCGATGAACTTCAAGTGGGTGAAACAGATCAGTTTGTTAGTGGAAGATAGCCTTTGTAGGAAAAGTTTTGTCTCCGACAAGATATGAGAAAAAACCAAAATGCGATAAAGTTAAATCCTGTAACGGAACCAGCAGCGGAATCAAAGAAGGCAAAGTGTGTACAGTTGATTGTAGTAAGGAAAAGGAAATGAAGGGATGTCAGAAGGAAAGGAAAGGAAACAGAAACAAGTGAAGAGATTTAAATTGGAAATTTCGAATAATTTGACCAAACAAACCAAAACCCTTTAAAGAGTTGCCAAAAGACAATATGGTCATCAAGGTTGTCAAGATCGGTTTAGGATATATCAAAACCATGAAACGAGCCTTGTAACAGCACAGCATGAGCAAGCGAGTTGAGTTAGATTGGAAAGAAAAAGAATTGACAAGCGTTACATTGGATATGGTAAACGTGTCAGAACTTCCAATGATCCAAACAACGAGTCATACCAGACCAAACAGACTGTGTCATACACAAAAAGAAAAGAGTACGGCAAAAAGTGGGTTAAGAAAGCGATACATACCAGGCCTCCCTTAATCAATGCAAGGTTAAATTTAGAGGTCGATCCAAAGGAGGTAATGCAGGGGCGCACTTAGAAAGGATTCAAATCGGAAAATGTCAGACTGTGATGATGGATGATATGTAGAATTCAGAGTATGATGAGGTTCGGATAGTATAATTCAAAGGAAACAAAGCTTGTCGATGATGATGAGCAATGAGTGTGATGTTTGCAAGGGGAAAATTGATGAGATTCCCAAACGATGCGATATCTAAAGTTGAAGGTAAACAGTTCAACTTGTTTCAAAATCCCATCAAGCTGGATTTGTAAAGCTTGGAAAGGAAATGATTAAGATCGTTGATGTTTCTACTCTTTGATTGAGACTTGATGGATATTGAGTTACTCTTTTCGATCAAGTTCGAGTATGAGAATGGATGTTTGAAGACGAGAGAGGTGAAAGAGGAAACAGTTGGGGATGATTGAGGTAATATTGCTTACGGGTTAAATTGATACTACCAAAACCGAATGGGATGTTTTGAAAAGGAAATTCACTGATCAAGGTAAGAGAAAAGATCGGGGTATGATGGTATCTTTAAAAATCTCAGTTGACTTTCTGGTACAAAAACGAAAAACCCTAACGGCCGATCGATTTGATTTTGAAGCGACGTGGGGGTTGGAACTTGGAAGAGTGAATTTTATATCTCCAAAAAATCGAACCCGAAGAAATCTCAAGAGAACTTTCTTGAAGGGCTTTGATGATGGAAGCCAAAAAAATACAGACCAATCCATTAACGAATCCAACAAAAATCAATTACAAAAACAAACAATCAAACAAATGACGACTTAATCGTAAAAGACTTACAGTACTGAAGATGTCTGATATATTGTGGCTTGAATGTTTGTTCAACCCGAATACAAGTCGAAGAGTTGAGGGAAGAATCTGGATGATTGGGTATATAGTCTATTTGAAATGTGTCAAAGAAATCGAATTGCGATTTTTCAATGAAAGCAAGTTGATGATGCTTTAAACTGTTATACTAAGCAAAATCGATGATGATGCTAAGGGTGATGAATGAAGCTACGTTGAACTGTGCAACTTCCGATCCTGTCGATGGTCGATAGGGAGATGAAGAGACTTGAGGACATCGGCATAATCCTTTTTTATACGTCTCTTCACCATCGCTGACTCGGAAACAGCTTGATCGTCACAATCATGTGGAATTAGTCAGGCTCGATCTCCCTTCGTTGTTTGATATGCAATGCAACTCACACAAGTCATCTCTGGTCAGTATCGCACTCACCTTTGGACTTTTACGAAACTTGAAATTATGATCAAAGTTTCAAGTTCCTAAGATTTCTTTACAACCATGACTAAAGTTCCCCTTGAGATATCAAGAAGATGTGGTTCCTTTCTAGCGAAGAGTTTGTCACTACATCTTAAAAATGGTTCTTTATTCAGTAGGAGGAAGAGCGGGTACATAAATGTTGCATTTGGATGATGTTGGTGAGGAGTGGTCAGTTCGGGGCTCGGCGATCAACCGCAGCTTGAACGACGTATATTCGGAAGCACTCTACCGTTCTCATTCAACTCTCATCTTTGTGAAAAGGGCAAGCGATACCCTGCAGGCAGCTCATCATCATGCTCATGGGTGGTAAACTGGTATCGGAAACCAACTTGTCCAGCTTTGTATTTCCTACCAAAACAAGCAAAAGAAACATATCTATGTAGGGAAGTTGTTCAACCCTCTTGAGAGAGCGATTGCATGCTTGTGAAAGTGAAGGGTCGTGAGTCGTATTGAAATGAAAACAAACATAACTTCAATATCATTGTCCACTCTTGAAGGGCATGAAAAACGAAGTCGATTTATGTACATAATGTTCTCAAGTCGACACTTGGGTGCGAGGGTTTTACGGGATATCCAAGAAAATGTGACAGTCTGAAGATCATGATGAAGGAAAGAGGGATAATTGATGTATCTTGAAAGGAATGTTGATCTTGACTTTTATCAAACCTCACATTTCAAACAAACACTTCAGGTAATCAAAAATCTTGCCCTTTCATTCCAAAGAAATATCTCAGGGTGCACTTTATGTGGCATGCTTTGTAGAGAAGAAGCGGCTTTTGCAGAGCTATATACCCATTGCCCATGGGCGAACTCATTGTTTCACTCTCCTACATAATAAGCGGAGCCAGGGCTATGCCCCCTGACAGCCCCAGGGAGTCGTCAACAGGACTACATAGACGACCCGAAGGCAGTTGGACTCTGGTGATACAAACGGTTCCCTCATGACCGGCCCTAGTGGCCAATCCTTATTGTGATGCTGAGTCCTGGAGCTTGCGTTTTGAAAAAACATACTATTTGGTACAAGGCAATGGGTGATTACGTGATCAATGCAGAGCAACTTGTGCTTTGTTAAGCTAAAATTTGTGCTCTCGTCAACGTGTGTTTTGTTGGTATCTCAGATTGCAAAATGTCTTTCTTCCTCAGATCCTACTCGTTTTTCATTGGCCAGCTATTGATCCATTCGTTCGATGTAAATTCTCTGACGTGCCACCGAATGTACAAAGCATTTAATTGTGAGATCGAATGAACGCTAAACCATCCTTACGCGCTCACCAAACTGGTCAGGTTTGTCAAGCCGGATTGAACCACTCAAAATGGATGACTGAACTAAACCTGTTTCTTTGAAACAAAAATTAAAGTCGGGCTATACTAGATGATAATTTTGACCGACAAGTTACTCCCGTGCGCCTATCTCGACCGTTCAGTGAAGTTAAACATCCAGAGCAAAAGATCAATCATAGATGTACCAAGACTTGAAGTTGTTTTGGTCAGACCAACTACAAACAGAGATTTGGAGACCAAGAGAAAAGATGGATTGACCAGCAGTCTTTCTTTCTCATTTTTGAAATACTATCAGTAGTCATTCAGGGGCGCACGCGACTCAGTGATGAAAATAAAAGTGAAGAGAAAGGGTGCTTGTAGCTTTCAAGCGTCGAGCGTCTCAAAGACTTTTACGCGAGCGCGGCTTTTGCCGCATTGAATGTCGACTGGTCTACCCATTCGTTTCCCTGGAACGTATTGAAGAGTCAGTTTAGCAAAATGGGAAAGTTAAAAAGAATCTCATTCAACAGACCTCTCGGATGGCCGCGACTAGTGGGTAATCCTATTGAGATCGATCAGTCAGTACAAAGTATCAAGATCATACAAACAAAAATGACCTACTGCAGCGAATGAACCAGCCGCCCAAATTATGATTCCAACAACGGTAGGGTATGCCTGTGAATTACAAGACAAAGAACTCAATGTCTTTGCAGGCTATCTAGAACTGTCGAAGGGAGGTGATCTCACACTTTGGGCTGCCGTGACAAACTTTGATACAATGTCGTTGCAAGATTGAGTGTTACCACCGCCTGCTTCAGTTATAAATACTTGTCGTCCGTCATTTTGCAATAGGGTAACAACAGATTGAAGCTCTGTGATATGATCTTGGGTGCATTCGGGGTTAGTCCCGGATCCGTCTTGATCAAAATACTACCAGGAAGGAAAGGGTATCAGGATCGATTTTTTCATCAATAAATCACACAAACTAACTTGATGAATCTCAAAGATGAGTCCCTTGTACGAGCCATCTGGGTTCTTGATTGAAGATAATCCATTGTTATAATCACTCGCAAAAGTCGCCAAGTGTTCCCAGTTATTCCCAGGAAGAAGAATATTGTTGTCCGCACCCGCTTTTCGGATGGCAGTTACAACCTGTTGGATTACTCCAAACCATACTGAGCTGGTCAAGTCGTGAGGCTCGTTCATCAATCCAAACAATACATTTGACTGATTCTTATAATGATCTGCCAGCCGTGTCCACAAATCCACTAAGGTGTCTGCACCTAGGTCACTCTCACCCACAATTTTTCCGTTACGTCGTCCGTACTAAGATTGATAAGAAGATAGAATAGAAAAGTTTATGTATAAGTGGTACTGTAAAACACAAAGCGGATCTGGGGATCCATGCTGTGTGGTACGCCACGCACGTTGTGAAGATCGATGATAGCGAATGCCCTCAAGTCTGTAGTAGCCGTCACATACTTATCCAGCAGTGCAAGATAGGTTTCATTCAGAGGTCCGTTGATTGTTGGCTACAAAGATAAACAGAGCATAGAGTAACCATTGGCATCAAAAACTATTGAAATATCAGAAACACAAGCCTTATCAGGTATCTCACTTACCTGAATGTATTGCCAACCAATAGGGAATCGAAGGGCGTTGACCTTACCAGTAATGAAATGTGGAATCTGATCAACTGGTGGTGAGACATAGCTCCCACTCTGTCCGCCGTTGTTGTCAATGCCAAATTCTAATCCGGCCATATTCACTCCGTTCATGCGTGGCAATGAAGAATCTACCGTTGATGTAGTTATATTCTGGTGCTCTGAACGTTGCTTATGCCCATAGTGAGACCGAGTCGATCGACAACTCGCAATAGAAAATAGCAACAACACCAACCAAATCATTTTTTGTACCTTAGTATACATACTCGGTCTTGAGATTGTACGAAAAGTGAGATGTAAATAGATTTGACAGAGGAAGATGATTTTGGAAATGTACCACAACTAATGAGCATGAGATTATGAGAGGAAGTAAGACTATTTGAAGTCGAAGATGAGAAGCAGGACTTACCTGAAAGAAAATAATCACAGTATTAGACCTTGAATTACGTCATCTAGTCTTACTGATTGGTATCATGTGATGAAGAGAATGATGTGCAATCAAAACCATGCCATCATATCTCAATGAAGACTCTGATAAAGTAGGAATTTTTAAAAGACATGCTCCACGTATATATCGAACTCTGGATCGTCCAGGTGAGAGTAAAGGCGTTGAGCGGTCTCAGAAAGATGCTCGTTGATCTTTTGACCAAGCTGCGGTTGCTCAAGTGAAATTATGGAGAAGGTCGCATACTCCGAGAGTTTGCCACATGGTGGATATGCACAATTCCTCTTTTTGATTTCTGCTCGGCGTCTGCGCCTATGTACCTTGATAAACTTTGATAAAATGTCATCGCCGCCCGTTCATAGAGGTACAATCATCGTCCACTCTTCTGTGACAGGACCGCAGCAGAAGATGGCTCTTTGCTGTGATATCATTCCTTTTCAGTCCCGGTCCCGTCAGGTACGCACAAAGTAGATTGTCATCTTGTAGAGAGTCTGTTATGCTCTAAGAGGAGCTCTGTATGTAGCAGACCAATCCCAATTTCTCAAATCCTTTGCTACTGCCTTGGATTCCATCTAGGGCAGAAGCTTTGATCATCCGAGAAGTTGAACAGACTTTCTTTATAAACATCCTGTGATACATGTAGAGTAGCACAGAGCCACTTTCTCTTTATGTTGCCCATATGGGCTTCTATAATCAGAATCCTCCAGAGGATCCAACTGCGATTATGACCAACCTTGAAGGGAAATGTCTGTCTTGAGATGAACAAAGGCCCTATGAGCTACATTCTCTGCAAACTAAATAGCTTCAAACAGCCAGTTGAGGCGAAGCCTGAAATGTCCTTGACTTCATCAACTGGCGGGTTATTTCACAGGGTCAGCATGTGACTTTGGTAGCTAAAACTTTCTGCAGAAAATGCTACATCTTGGTCCCTGGTATGTCTTTTGGCAGAGTACTGACTGAATGTTCTTGAAGGAGTGGATCGCGCTCAATCTACTTATAAGCCAATTCAAGCTCAAATCAATTGATGGCGTGTCGAGAATCTGCTCAATAAATGCTTCCTGTGCTGCCCTAAGATAACAATGCTCTTCAAACCCTGCATTTGAAGTAGTCCAAAGTGAGGTATGAAGAATTCAGTTTCAAAAACTTGGAAAGACTGCCCATGCTTGCAAAAACCCCCATGAGAAGCAAAATGCATTACATAATTCTGTGACTTTTACAAGCTTCATTGCAGCTTCACCATTGCTTAGGCCTATCTTGTGATATAGTTGTCACTCCTGTGGCAGTCAATCATTCAGGTTTCGTTTGCCGTGAGTAGTCATCAGACATGGCTCAAAGTCAAGGTGGTCATTCTTAATTGGAACAGATGGGTGAACCAATTTAAACAGTTGATCAAATGAGGGTCTCTGACGCTCTCTCAAAGTGCACAGCTTTGTGTACAACCCGATGTCTCATTTTATGCTGAGTTTCTTCAACTGTATACAGACTCATTCGGGCTTCTCAGGCTTCATCCAGGCTCACGGTCAATCGCGATTTCACCAATGGTACATACGTACGAGTGAGGTTCTATGCAGATTAGACCGGTTCATGAGAAGGATACGTAATGGCTGTTCAAACAGGTTCAAACTTCAAACTCAAACTCAAAGTGAATGAATATCTCATCCGCATCGTATTACAGAAGCAATTCGCAGGCAGACCCGAGGAAAGTCATCAGGAAAACCACTCCGGTCACCACCAACTTCGACGGCATTCTTGGCCACCCCTTCACACGACCTTCGCCTTTGATTTGATTTTCATCGCATTCTCAGCACTCATCCTAACGCAAGACATCGGGATCTGAATCTTTCTCGAACCAACGCCCATGTCCTCCTTCAAACCCGACCAATCCGAAGGGTCTCCATCCACCCATCAGGATGGCGTACCTTGGAGCCAAAGGACTACGATGTATCAGTACAAGCCATTCCGAGGAATGTATTATGACTTGAAACGAAGGATACCGCTCTATCCTAGTAAGACGTTCATTCAACCAATCTCAATTCAGACACCAGAAATCCAACTGACCTGATGGCACTTCATCGCTCTGCATTATCGCGTATTCAAAGGTGATTGGACACTGGGGTCAGTAAATCATCTGTGATTAGCCTGCTCCAGCATATTCTGACAGCTTGGTTGAATGTCAGCTTTCGGCGTGATAACCTTCCTCAGGTTATCACGGCGACCATTCGGATGTACTTTATCAATCTGTATGCGCCAATCGCGATTATAGCTTCGGACTCGATGACCGTTGACGTTGCTTGATCGCTTCTGAACGTTGAATGCAGGATCCCTGCCCTTGCTTATATGCTGGATATGAACGATCGAACCAACGGATATTATGGTACAAACGAGGGTAAGCATGATTGACGATCAAGTTTTCAACTTTGTGACCCTGATATCGAACCGTCCTGACATCTGCCTATGTAGTCATTTTGGGTAGGTCTCCTACGTTATTTCTGCACTCAGGTTTTTAGAAACAACAAACTCGCTCATTTACGAGGATACCTTTCAGCTAGTGCACTCGCTGCCATAACTTTCGCCCTCTTCAGCGCCCAACCCCTCACGATAGTCGGAGTCACGGGTTTGATTAATTTGTTCAATTACACCGATTATGTACGTCCCTTCCCTTTCGGCTTCATCCCTCCGACGGCTTGATAAATCACCTCACGCCTTTCCTCGCTCCTCGAATGACTTTTCAACTTACAGGATATCGTTGTCAAAAAATACGGAGTCAATTATTCACAATTTCAGGCATGGATGTTGATGTGAGCTCATTCGACATTTTCGCCCTTCGCTTGACTTCTACTATGCTCCCTCATCGTTTGTGATCAATGCTAAAATGGTTTTCTAAAATCTCTCGATCTGCTTTAGATGGGCTGCTATATTTCATTTTGCAATGTCGATCTTCAATTTTTGTGACTACACTCGATTTATCACCGATATGACATCTGAGACCTTTGGTTTGTATGTTGGAGTGATTTACATACAAAAGGGTGTTGAACTCTTGGTACGCGAGTTTGACCAAAGTTCGGTCAAGGGGTGGTTGAGTGTGGTAGTGGCTATGTTGTTTGCGTTGTCGGTCTATTGGGTCGAAAAAGCGGGACGCAAAGGTAATTCATCACAAAAGCACTTCTTTCTTCACACAATGTAACCTTACTCTTCCATTTATCCTAGGCTTTGGACCTTCGTGGGCGAGGAGATTGATTTCAGATTACGCTTTCGTACTCGCCTGTATCTTTTACACCGGTTTTGTTCACATGTCAGTCTCCTTTACTTTGCTACCTGGCCTACAAAACTGATCATTCTCTCGACCGCCATATTTTCTTATCCCGTCAGCCCTGGATATCTGAAGTCGGCTGATCTCGACACGGTTCCTATCACCCGGTCTTGGTATCCGACGATCGATCGTAATTGGGTAGTCGATTTTTGGAACCTTCCTGCAAAATGGGTCTTCGTATCTCTACCATTCGGATTCCTCCTCACGCTCTTATTCGTCAGTCGATTCCCATGATATTTTTTCTCTATCTCTGTCCCGATCCAATTCCGGCAGACTACTTTTGGAAAGTCTCATTCTCTCAAAGCATTGACTCACACCCACTCTTCTTCTTTCTGATTTCCACTCATAACCATGGGTCACCAGTATTTCGATCACAACGTATCTTCGCTCATGGCACAAGCTCGCCAATTTCCAGTCGAGAGACCAGCAGGCTTCCATTGGGACTTTTTTGTCTTGGGTATCACTACCTTTATATCAGGTTTATTAGGACTACCAGCCCCCAATGGACTTGTTCCCCAGGCACCTGTACATACAGAGAGCCTATCAATTGTCAAACAAGTTACTGTGGCCAATGTAGAGGGCGATGGAGAGACTGAAACAGCAGACTTCAAGTTGGTGCGGACTCGAGTTGTGGAACAGAGAGTGAGCCATCTGGGAATCGGCCTCTTGACCCTTGGGACAATGACCCGTCCACTTCTAGTAGCAATGTAAGTTGAAATATCCCAATTGAGCATATGTCTCACAAAACTATCTATCATCTTGACTGATCCCTGACCCGTGACTTGTTTGGACAAACTCAGTGGAACCATGCCTAGAGCACTTTTTGCTGGAGTCTTCATTGGTGTAGGATGGGCATCAGTTGAAGGAAATGGAATTGTTAACAAGACACTCTACCTATTTCGTGATCGGAAAACACTCGTTCCGAACAAAGGATTAAGTAGAATCAATCGATCGTCCATCATCAAATTCATCGGAATCCAATGGATCGTCTTTGCAATCATGGTAGCCATCTCTCAAACGATTGCAGCTATCGGATTCCCTCTAGTGATTATTGCTCTTATCCCACTACGAGTTTATTATGGGCCAAGATGGTTTTCAGAATTTGAACTTGAAGTACTCGATTCACCCACTGCAAATGCTATAGGAGTGATGCTTAGTATTGGAGGAGAATTAGGTGGAAGTACAGATAATATGCCCTCTAGTGGTCTTGGAACACTCGGTCGGGACGGCAATGGTTCGGAGCGAGAAGGTCTTCCCACTGCATCTGAGAAACTACATACCGCTTGACTACCTTATCTTTTTTCTTGGTTGATCGTATCGTCCTTTGTGAATTAAATTAATAACTATTTACATAAAAGTACTTCTTTTTTCTGGAAGCATGTTGTTATAGTCCATTATTTTGTGCTCAAAGTGTCAGTGATCGTCTCGCTCTACATTAATATAATAGAATATCGAACAAAATGACCTGATTCGGTGATTCTCCATGTCTCTGACGTGATGCAGATCTCCACAAATCTTCGTAGATTCAAGGAAGCCCTTATCATCTTCAATATTGAGATGTCATCGCACACCTGACTCTGATGTCAAGCTCTGATGTCAAGGTCCTGGTGGCTTTGTGATATAGCATGGACTCGTGCAAAAAAGATTCCGATATATACCGCGACAGAGGCTACATTTAATCTCACAAAGCAGAGCAAGTTGGCGGCGAATTCGTGATAAGGTATGAAATTTGGCCAAGAAATTTACGCTCGTTTGGATCATGTTTAGACTCGCCAAAACAAGCCCGAACCTTCTCTCATTTTGAGCTTTTATCCTGAACAAGATCTTGATCCTTTTAGTATTTGAAGGCTTGACCCTCTGTGTGTCTCATGGATCCACATATCTCAACAGGCGTAATTGCATTTTCCTTCCCTCAAAGGGCTTAGTGTGCATTCATTTCCGACTCTACGCTCCCTTACTTTTCTTATGATTCATGGTTTGACATGTCGTATTGAATGTACAAGGCAGAAGTTCACCGACACTTCAGACCTCTCAGTCTTTTGAATCAAAGGCTGATTCAATTTTTTTTATCGCATGAATTTATTTGTTCAATTCAAAAGACGTGAACCACGTTGCCAGTCTGTTTCCTTGGGTGGATCTCCGATGGGAATCATAGCATAAACAAGTAAAATCGCCGGTATGTATATCTGTCTAACTCAGCTGGCGGCAAACACCGGAAAGATAAGGCCAAATCGATAGCTTCCACGAGTCTCAAAAGCACTGAAGTTAACCGTCCAAAATTGACATTACATCACCCAAGCAAAACCCACCTTCTCCCACTCAAAATTCACAGCGTAAAGTCGTGACCGATATTCGTCATGAGACGCTTCGAATTATTCAAAGGCTTGTGTCTCGGTATACTGCTTCTCCCCCTTGGCTCATCCAATATCAAACGTCGCTCTTTGGCAGAATGTGATATGGAAAATGAAGAGTCAAGCTTGTAATTCTTGATGTGTGTAATCTATACCGTTTAAGCAACGCTAATCACTTCAGGCCTAGTGAACTAATTGAGGTGTATGTACTTAGAAATCATCTCCAACCCGGCCATAGATCTTGGACTCCGGAATATTTAAGAGATAGTGAGGGCACAAATCCAACCATGGAAGAAGGAGGTAAGAGATTGAATGTATCTACCTAAATAAGATAGCGTGAATTCCTGGTGGATGTCTGACAGAGAGTTTATTTCAGAAGGGATATCTGAGAGAAAGTCGGTCAGAGAAGCATTGAGAGCTGAAATAATTGGAGTCTTAACAGATTTGAAAAATCAAGGGCAATCTTCAAATTATGTCAATATCAAGATACCCACACCAAATGAATAGACTCATAGAGCTTGAGGGTGAACAATGTGGTCCTATGATTGGAGCTGGGCATGGAAATCATTTCACGATTCTTCACATATACCAAAGTACTGGGAAAAATCTATCAAAGCTCAACTTTACCAGGCAAGATTGATCAAGGGTTGGGAAAGTGCCAAGACGCGTGCAAGTCATGATCTGAATTTTTTCATGCAGCTTTTAAGGGCTGAAGAACATTGGCCAGTCTACTCCGGAATTGAATACGAAATTTTGATCAAACATCAAGATTGGTCAATCAAATGCGTCGACGTGATTACAGACAGCTAACGAGATTGGTTCCACAGAGCATATCTCGAAAGAGGATAACTAGAATGGAATATACACCTCCGGCGACTCATACAGCTGTGTATAGAGCAACAGTGTGAGGCTTGAGCGCTCCCATGGGGCTGTCTGATTATTGATACAATCATTTCCGTATCATCATCGACCATTCGCGACCAGGCTGGTTCATCCCCGCATAAGTCCCTTTGCCTTTTTTTGAAAACTCAGCAGGCCTTCCAAAAAAACTCAGCAAGTTTTCAAAATAACTCACCTTTTTTTTTGAAAACTCAAGGGGTTTTTTCGCCAAAGTCATCAATTCTGCAAAGGGCTGTAAGTGATATTTGAGTCTATGTATAACCCTTTTGGTACAATTGTCTAAGCCAGATACGGAGGCAGAAACGGTACAAGACGAAGTTTATGACAGTAAGACCACGAGGGAGTACGGCATGTCTGACCAAGTCTGACCATATTGTAGACCCCGTGAACTCAACAAATTTTTCGAGTTTCAGAAGTTTTGTCGGAGTTTGTGTCACCTGAAAAGATTTCACATTGTCTGTCTCAACTTCAAGCGTCAAGCTTTAATCAATCCACAGCGACAATCATGAGGCGATCGAATTTTCTCAAAGACCTTTGTTTTGGTACACTGCTTTTGGAGCTTATCTCGTCAACTATTCAGAGCCCTACGTTCCGAAAACTCGAGGGCATATCAACATTAGACATGTTCATGGGTCACCAAGCATCTGGATCAAATGGAATTATCAAGTCACATTTCTCAGAGGTGAAGTCCCAATTCGAAGGAAGTCTTAGTAGGAGCAAACGAAAATCTCAGTCCATCTCAGATCCCTCAAGCAAAACACATATTTCAAAAAAGGTGACCAATGATCGATCACCAGAAGGCCCTGACAAACCTCTGGAGATGTCGAATGAGGATTCGAGCTTGGACTTCTTGACGTGGGTATCGTCACTTTCTAAGTGTGTGTCGATTACTGATTGAGCATCATCTAGCATTCATCTCGCACCCCATCACTGGCTTTGGGAAGGTCAACAGATGAATCGACAAACTTTAAGCAATATTCAGAAAACTCGCGCCGATATGGAGAGGCTT
>KZ122783.1:12484-24925 GCA_002157025.1 Melampsora abietis-canadensis | reverse complement strand
TGTCTTGACGTAGGACAGTCAGGACATCCTCTGGCAAAAACGTGTCTTTGTGGTGTAGTGTTAAGCCAGAGTGCTCACACCCTGGCTCGGTGAAGTGGCTGCACCCAAGTTCGGTGAAAGTTTCAAGCCAAGAGCCAATTTCCCTCTGGCAAACGGTGTACAATAAGTTTGACTGCATGTGACCTCCGCGGATGCGCCCATCAATCATGGCCTTAAGTGTGAAACGAAAAAAACGTTGCACGAACACTTTCTTTTCTCAAGTGACCAGTGTTTCATGATTCTCGAAACCATGTAACATTCAAGTTCAAAGCAAAGGGCGTTATGAAAGATCTTGTACTATGATAATAATTGCTTACATTTAATTTTTATACAAAAAAGAACCATCAGCACATCTTTGTTTCTCTCCTTCCCCTCTTTGAAACTCATAAATCTAATAAAAATCCCCAACCTTTTTCCAATAAAAGGAAACAAGAAAGAAACCTTCACCAAGAATGTTCAATATCCAAAACAATTCTTTCGATCCATCTAGGAATCACCTCATTCTTCCTTCTCAATTCTCCAATCACCTTCTTAGCCAATCCAATCTGACCAAACTCTTTTAATCTTCTTAAAAGAATCCCATACGAATCTAAGTCTTTCCTACATAAATCTTTAAAGAATTCCATAGCTTCAGCAATCCGGTTGGTGGAAAGAAAGGTATCTAGTAAAGCGTGTTCAACAACTTCATTGATCGGATGCCCGTGCGATTTCATTCGATTGATTAGCTTAGTCGCTTGTGTGAACTTCTCGGGCGTGGGTTGGGTACTACTGGTTCTGTGTTCATTGACATATGCTCGTAGGTATCCTTGAATCAAAGCTGTGTATGTAATAGCAGTTGTAGCTCTAAATAAAAAGTCCAAAACCTAGATCAATATCATAAACACACAGACAGAAAAAAGGCGATTATGAGACTTACATTCCTTTTTGTTCAATCTCATCTACCAACCCCGCAGCGATTTCTAGTTCTTCGACTTCCCCACTCCTACACAAATGATGCACAATAGATCCATATGTAATAGCATTAGCCTTCACACCTAATTTCTCCATCATCTCTAATAACTTCTTAGCTCCATTTCTACCGCAACCTAATTTCATTAATACGTTTAATAAGATCGTAAATGAAACTACATCAGGTTGGATTGAAAGTTTTTCAAATCGTTTCAAGGTTGCTAAAACTCCATTTAAATCTTGGTATTTCGAATGAAAATTCAAAAAATGATTCAACGTTGTTGTATTCAGGTTTGTAGTTTTAAGTTTCTTGACTAATTCTTCGGCTCTTTCAATCAGCTTATGTCGTAAGAGAGATGAAATGATTATATTGAGAGCTTCAGTTGGGCACCCTGAAGGTTTGGTAGATTCTTTAAGTAGAAGTGAATCAACTGCAGATAATCCTACATCTACTGCTCCAGGGGATGATGAACCGAATGAAGTACTGATCATTAAACAACTAACATTCAAATCAGGTTCGATCCCATCTTCTTTTCTCATCCGATCATAGAACCGTTTCGTAAGATCATAATCTTGTCGCCATACTAATCCTCGTAAGATAGATGCCCAAAGATAGAGTGACATCCCTCCACAACTTTGTCGTACAAACTTGATCACTTCCTCCACCCGATCTAAGGCTCCTAACCTAGCAAAAGTCGTAAGGAATACGCCAACGATCCTTTGAGTGAGTAAAATCGGTTTAGAAGCGCTTTTAGATGATCGAGACACAGTCTGCTCTGATGTGTAGATTAAATCTGGTTTCTCTTCTTCAATAATCGTTCCATCTTCAATCAAATTAGAGCTATTCAAATGAATCATCGGTTCTTTCCAATCCAATATAAGCCACCCTTTTTCACCAGGCATCGATTCCGGTCCCTCCACAGCTTCCCGAATCCTATACCAAAGATCCTCAGCAGACCTTCTTCCCCCATCCTTTTCTCCTCTGAACGTTCTTCTCATAAACCTAATGATCCTTTCATCCGCCTCGATTTCAACCAACGCTTCCTCCGAGCTGGGTGAAGAAAGTCGAGGTCGTTTCCAAATTAATGCTAATTCGATCGATCTTATAAAGTATTTCACTCTTCCTGGATCAGGTAATTCATTAAGATACCGTTCGTTTGGCCATTGTACACCAGAGCAAACTGTTTCTAATAGCGAAGTAATCAAGCTTTCAAGTTTAGGTCCATTTGACATAAGAGCTGAGACCGCAATCAAAGCTGTGAAGAATTGTCCATCTAATGAAATTATATCTTGGGATTCTTGGGCTTTAGATATCGTCCCAGGTCCGAAATTCGGGTCTTGTGATGAATCGATCGATCGTTTACGTTTAGGTGAATCTTTAATCCCATTCCATACTTGTAATAATCGATCGATTTGGTTCTTGGAGATCGAGTCCCATGCCCATTCACCAATCAATGAAATCGTAGGTCTAGTGCCTACAAGAACTAAGACTTCACAACACGCTTTCCATTCTACCTCACTCAAACTTTCTGAAGAACTTTCTGAAGACGTTTTTAATTTGATTAACACTAGATTTAATAAACTGATTAATGTTTCACGTTTGATTGAGTATTCTAAGCCGGTATCTAGTTTGTATATCTGATAAAATCCTTTAATGATAGCGGATTGAAATGCTTCGGGATGGTGAGACGGTAAGGCTAATCCTCGATGGAGATGCACTAAGGCTGCATTGTGGAGTGAGGCTATTGATGCACTTAGTTGTGGGATTGGATAGGTTGTTTCTGGTGCTGGAAATGATGTTCTTTGAGTGTATGAAGTTGAACTGGTTTGGTTTGGTGTTAGTGATGGTGATTTTGAATTTGAATGGTTTGGAAAGATGATTGGGTCATTGTGAGTTGGATATCCATAGGGTGGTATTGATCGATTAAACCAAAGTGAAGTGCTGCTGGTTGGTATTGATTTTGATTTTGATTTGATTGAGTGATATCTGATGGTGGTGGTAGTGGTGGTCTTAGTTAAATGTATTTTTTTGCTCAGCAGTCTCATTGTCTTTTGGATTTCTTTTGAATTTCTCAATCCAAAATTAAAATATCAATCCATTTTTAGACATCTGAACTTAAGCTTAAGTCACTCTACTTTAAGTACGTATATGTATATCATATTCATTCAACAACAACACTTGAAAGAGTTTGAAACCTTAAAGGTCGAGTCAATTTGCATCTTCATTGCTGAGCCTGGGCTTGATTTTGGCAAGTCTTGCATCTTGGTCATTCTTAAGGAGATGGGAAGCGCCCACATCATTGTACCAGTGAAAAAGGAGGCGCCCGGCCGCATGCAGAGGCATCAAAACCGACCTGCCCTCTTTACTGGACTTCTTTCCGACGCGAATATGCTTATATGATGGGCTTCATAAATGGGTCTCGATTTGGGTCGTTCCGAGTTCCACGAAAGAGTTGACCGAGTTGTTTGAGCCAAGAAAAAAGATTTATGATCAGGAAACTCTTTCGCTGATCCCGTCGTTTTTCTACAGCATTCCTTTACAACTTGGTCCTCACCTTTTTTCTCCTTCATGGATGTCATTAGTTCGGTAAATACCTCTTACTTATGTTTTTTCTTTGGCTCGTTGCTTCCAGCTGCCTGGCTGGCCAAACAGATCTTGACTCTGGCATATCTAGTGACAATAGTTGTGCACTCAATGGTCTCAATGACTCCGCTAGAGCAAAAAGCCCTATATCCGCTTTTCCCATCTACAACTCCTTGACAATCACCATCAAGTCTGATATGATTTTGAGAGTAAAATGGTTTCTTGCTTTTCTTTATAGATCGACTCAATTAGGTCAATCGGCAACCAATACCCTCTTCAGTCATCCGCCTTGATCCAAGCTTATTCCGATCTGAGCGCAGGTTTGTAGTCCATGATATCATTTTCCTCCAAGACATTGTAACGTCCTGCTTTGCTTTCTTCATCTTGCACGGGTGCACAATCCAGATTTACAATTTATCAATCTGAAACATCATTTTCTTTCTGAATAGCACAACAATGGGTTGATTTACGAGTGCAATATTGTTTTACGGAAGTGGATAAAAATAAGTTTGTTCTGCTTAGAGGAAAGCCTACTTCATCCGTAAGTGATTCTCACGTGGTTTCCCCATTTTTCACGAAATGTATAACCATAGTAGCAAATGATCTAGAGTGAAAAATCCCTCTCGGACTTCGATGAAAGTTTTCCTTTTCTAAAAATCTAAATTTTCATTGTTCATTCTGGTCATTGATTTCTTCTGAATGAAACGTTACCAAGCCTTGAAGATTTGATTATATTTGCATACCTGATTCTTTATCATAAAAATGTTTTTTTTCATCGTTTGTCGAACAGGATCGCGAAAGAATCATTTATCCCATGCCTTTAGGTCAACCCACAAACTTCAAAACGTAAGTCATCTAATCCCATATCCCTTTCCAACTTCCAGATCATCTATCCTATCAACTTCTGATTCTTGAGCCCCAAAAGAATCATGATGGTATCTAAACTTTCGATTCAACCTGTTTATTTCCTTTACAGGTTAAAAGATTTATTTAAACAAGTTGAAAACTTAACAGAAAAGATCTTATTAGCTATCGTTTCAACAGATTCTTCAATTGTTTATTATGAATTAGCATCTGGGATCGTTTCACCAAAGGAAGTACCAGAGTAGGAAAGAGAAAAAAGAAAAGTAACATTCTTGGGGGCATTCTGCAATGATGAGTCATGAGGGCAAGGTTTTGATTGGGCTTCTGACACCCATGCCTACATGGCATATCATGCCTTGTTTCAGTGATCAGATCATTCTTTTTGGGCACGTGGGACAATCTAGCTCAACTGCGTTTGATGAGCTGACCTTTCTCACAAAACTGGAGGGATGTATGTGATCATTCTAGAGCTCTGCTCTTAGGGAAGCTTTCATATTAATATCATTGCTTGAATATCAGGAGCTCTTTTACATGATAATCAGAGTAGTAACCCATGTCATGGGATTCGATGTCAATTTAAGTAGCTTTTGGTTGGACAGATAAATGAACGGTTTGGAAGAGAAGTAATCGAAAAGTGATGCTACAATGAAAAACGAAAGTGTGCGAAGCGTCTCCAGGAGATGTGTCTGATGACCATGAAGACAGTGAAAAATCAACAGCTGGATAAAGCCATCGAGTATGCAGTATATCAATTTATTGAGGCGGCGTTGGTATTTGGAATATTTGAAGCAAATCACGCAAACTGCCACTGTGATTTGATACAAATCGGGTTAGGAGAGCTCAACTTGAAAATAAAGGAAATCAATTGATCACATAAGCGATCTTACTCACTTGCATACCGTGCAATCTACCTTGGTCTGGTGATCCCAGCTTTGCAAATGCACCAGGTGAAAAGTCCAAGTCGAAATGAGAACATCCTGTACACCGGTCCACCACCACCACATCAATGCTGTTCGATCCATAAGTTGCCCTGATATGCTTTCCACAAATCCTGTCATATCAAAGAAAACCGCCTCAGAAAGATCCTTCCTTATTTTTGAGATCGAATCATCAGTGTAGTCATTCGAAAGAAAGTACGAACGGGTTTGAGTTGGGGTTGGCACCTGCCCAGAAGGAATCGTAAATTGTATGGCTAACAGCTACAATCATATCTTGATTCCCGCTTTGTCTTCCACAGGAGCCAAGACTCGGAGAGTAAACTGTAAAATGTGTGGTCCCACTCGTTAGTCAAACTGACGGTTTATTTGATGGTTTCTTACTACTAACAAGTTGCATCCCCATGATAGGTCACGGCAGCAAATCTCTCTTTAGGCCACACCATGCGATTTGGCTCAGAATGACTCCTCTCCATCTGGTGTGTTTCCAGATGAGAGTCGTCCGTATGATACGTTTCTGGATGAGCCATATCCCTTTGATGTGATCCCGGATGAGTCATGTGCTGTGTTTCTGGATGAAGTAAGTGGGGTGTTTCCGGATTACCAAACGAGACGTCCATGGAATCGGTCAATTCGACAAATCCAAGTAAAGAAATCGATTGTTTTGGTAGACCGAGAACAGATTTATCTGTTAAAGCAATCAGGGCAAGTAAAAGTTTAAGAGAGAGGTGAAAGTCCATTATGTTCATATCTTGTGCAGCCAGGCAAAAGCTCGTGGAGTTGGAGTAAGACAGATGATTGATGGAGATGAGGAGCGAAGGCTTAGGCTACGTCTATGGATTGCGACGAAATCTTGCATTATGTTTCTGTCGGCTATTCAATGAGCGATATTTGAATCCTTTTGCGTTCTCCCCTTCTACGTTGTGGAATAGAACAATGGATCTAAATGAAGTTTTACCAGCCCGTTCATCATGCAATCTTGGCTCGGTTTTCAACCGTCCAGCTGGCATTTAAATGTTGAACAATTATCTCTTCTAAGCCTTTAGTAGGGAGCCTTCAGCTGATATCTCTTGTTCCTCGGCGATTTCAGTCTTCTGTATCACAGCCCTAGAATCAGTAAAGCATTTCGCAGTCTTATAAGCTGGTAGAATGGAGGTGAGCGATGGTCTTTTCCGCTTCAGATCTTCGCTCTCAAAGTTTTGATTGTTCAATCGATCCTTCTTGTGCAACCCTTTTGCTCAGCAGGCGTTCTTGTCGGAGTGGCGCTAGAGGAAGAAGAACGACTGATTCTCTGCCACTTCGCTTCGATTGTGAAATAGGCCAATGCTAGCAAAAGTTGCGTGCCCGAGGAGCGTTAAAGCTGATCTTGGCAGGCCACATAGAAATGTGGATGGGATCCTCGCGGGCAACTGGTGAAGGCGATCCCGATAGCAAGTGCATCGATTGTCAAGTAACCTTTTGCCGAGCCTTTTGCCCACCATCCAGTTAATGCGACAGGATTATACCCTCTACTCCGCACAACAAATGGTCATCAATGTCTGAGATGGGCGCCCACCCCATCGCACAATCTGTTCAGCCCCCTTCTTGATTCGGAGCACTTTGATTTCGAGCAGGCAGGAACGCGTACATATTCCATTCACAATGATTTGTTCTTTTGTCAGAATGTTATACGTTCGTGAATTATGGAGTCTTGATTGATAACGGTCTATCTGGATTGAAAAATCTATGGCTCAGTCTTCGGAAACAGAGTCAGTGATCCAACTGAGATATTTTGATGAACTGTTCCCTTGATCGATCTTGATTCGGGTCGAGTGATGGATTCGGTGGTCAGCAATCAACATGAGTCACGAGACTGGTATCAAACTCAAGCTACCAGGAAAGATAACAGAGGGCAGAAGTCACCTACATTTAGTGACACGACCTCTGGTGTGTCATAAGGATGATGAGCGTGGATCCACGCAACTAAAAGAGACCAAGCGGATGAGAAAGAGCTCTAAGGATCCTATGTATTCACTCTTTGGCCTCCATTGAGAGCCCGCAGTTCACTCAATCAATTCCAGAGAAGCCCAGAAAACACTTACTCAGTTCTTGACATTTCGCCTTCGTGGTCTTGATCAACATCAAAGCCTCTTCGTCCTTGGTGACTTTACCTGATATGTACCTCCATATATCAGCACCAGTGCTCTCGCAGATGTCGCACCAAATGAGGTATAGATAAAATAGATAAAACGTCTTACCGTTCCATCGATATCTGTTGGAAAGTTCCATGCGAGATAGGCAAGGCCAAATATATAGGTTGATAGAAAACCTTGGATCAATTTTCCGCACGAATCACAAAACTCCTTTGCAGCTTACACCGACGAAACGGAATCCAGGACGTTCACGCATGCACACAGCTTTTGTTCAACTAAACCAGTGGCAAGTTGATCGACGTTTGCTTTTGGAGCAGTACACATCATCATCTTGAACTCATCACTGACGTTCGAGATCGATCTCGTTGACATTCTGGATGACTGACAAGAAAGAAATTGAGCAAATAGTCCAGAACAAGGTTTGTTCCACGGTGAAAGGGCTGCTCAAGTCGAGCTCTCTTGAAAGGTGTTATGTGAACTTGAGCAGGTAAAGCCCCTCGGGTAGCCGCGCGGCTCAAGCCCCGATCGGAAACTAGCCGGTCCACAAAGTAGCTGACTGGGCCACTGCACGTTTTTGTCACGTTTCCTCATCGCTTGAGAAAGCAGCGGGTGGTAGAAAAGATGCTGTAGCATCCAAAAATATGAATTGTGTTAAGTGAGAACATTTGATTAATTTTCTCTCTTCTCAATTAGGAACCGTGCACACACTGTCATCTTTCACCTAAATGTAGCATATGAAGTGAAGCGGATCGCTATTTCAAACAATACGTATGTTGTGATGATGGAAAATTGCAGAGAGATAGAATGTGGGTTTACATGTTATACAGGTGTGTTTTTGGAAACGTCATAAATGAGCTCCTACAACGATGAACTGGTCACACTGGAAAATTTTGATGCGAATAGAAGAGTGCACGTCTAACGCTAAAGTTCATGCGCGGCTGGTAAGATAGCAAAAGGAGATATGGAGATGAACTAGTCACACGAAAGATGAGAGAAATAAAGAGGAGGGAAAGACTACCTAATAGACTGATAGAAGGCATTCTATACACTGTACGAACCAAACAAATTTACGAAAACTGTGGACTAGCACTTCTAGATTACAAATGATCTGACCAGGAGAACAAATTGGAATGTCGGCCAGGCGACTCTAAGCATTGTGAGGGTTGGGAGAGGATCGAGACAGATTTACATGAAATGCCACTGAAGGAGTGCGATGTGATGTGAGTGAATATTTCTAAAGGGGAATGTAACAGTAAGAGACTAACCCTCATTCCATGTAAACGTCCCTTGTCCATGGGGCCTATTTGGCCAAAGGCTGTGGGAGAAAAGTCCAAGTCGAAGATGGCGCATGCAACACATCGATCAACTATCTGTACGATCACAGTAGCTCCATTGTATGTGGCCCTGACTTTACGTCCGCAGATTCTGTTCGGAACGCAAAGGGATCAAAAGTCAATGGATCGTCTTGGTATAGCTCATCAGAGCGTTGTCGAGCTTTCACTTACGGGTTCAAGTTCGGGTTCGCGGTGGCGCCGGGGAAGTTGTCGAAAAGGTGCATAGATGCCGCTGCAATCATGGATTCATCGGTGCTTGTGATACCGCATGCTCCCAATCCAGTACCGTAGTCTAATATCACGAAGAAATTGTTAGGCGGCGAGCTTGAGAGAAGGGATAGATGAGGATTGTTGGCTAACAAGTGGCATCACCAGAGCGCAAGATGCCAGTGGCAGCCAGGCTGACTGTGCGATGGGCAGCGGAAGCGATGGTCGTGACAACTTTCTTCTTGTGAGAAGCTTTATGTGTCTTGCAGCGGTGGTGCTTGGATCGACGGCTGCACCCATGATGTCTATGACGAGCTTGATGTCGGTTGTTACGCTGTAAGTACTCCGTCTCGCCCTCTTCCAGCTCATCTTCCACTGAGGCTGGAAGATTATCTTCCGTCTCTTTAGGCTCAATCAAAGTGTGGTTGGAAACCGAGGTGTCAACAGCTGTGGACACCGGCTGCTGGCCTGCTGGCGTTAGAAGATCCGATGTATCCAGGAGGTGGGGTAGGGATAGGGTCGCCCGGGTCTCGACCAACATGGAGGTGAACATTGCGAATATAACGAGACAAACAATATAAGCGGTTTGAAACATGACAAAAGTTGAGAATGATCTTGATAAGGGTGTGTAGGAAAGAGTTGATCAAGATATGGTGTGGATATAAATAAGGTGGTGAGTGGTCTTCGAGACGCGAATCTGTGATAATGAAACGATAAATAGACAAACAAGTTACTTGGTGCGGCTGATAAGGTATTTAAAGGTGGTGATGTTTGTGATGTTGGAGCAATAAGAACTCGACAAGGGAGGGAGGAAGAGACTTACGAAGACCTAAGGGGGTATATAAACGCTTGGAAATGCTCAGGTAACCACGATGATGATCAAGCGGAAAGGTCGACAATTGCTGAGAAATGAAATGTAGGGAGCCTGAGGCACAGAGGTGAGCCAAGACTTCTGGGGTGCAGGCGATAAGCCTATTCAGGTCGTGCACGAGCGAAAATTGATGCGATGCGAATAATAAAGCAAGTTGGTTGATGGAATGACGATGGGATGTACGAGATGGATAAGCAAGAAAGTCAAAGTATGATAGATGATGATAGCTAAAGCTAAGTGAGGATAAAATTTTCAAAATAAATTTTTTGATAATTGTGCACAATGTTTGAGTGAAAGAACGACGAGATGCTGATATAGGTTTTCAAAGTTGCAGATCTTGAAAGAGAGGGCACGAAAAAAAGGGGACACTAGAGGGTGTTTAACAAATATTTGTTGCCGGGCCGCTTTTCAAAGGCCGATGGCAATTGTTTGAACACAGGATGGAACGAAGGAGAGTGGAATGTTGGATGAACACAGTAAACGGAAAGATGGACAATTGTCTAATCTATATGTACCCGTTATTTGATGGATATCCATGGCTCAACTCAACAACTGAGACAAAACTGGCTTTGTCTCGTTCAATTTCCACTTTGTCGGGGTGTCACCAGCAAAGCCTGAAGCACTGCTTGCAAGCCGAGTCGGAGGAGCCCCACATCGCATTGTCCGTCAAAAGATCCGGGCTGATCCAGAGCTCAAAATCGGTGATAAGAGTTGAAAAGAATTCCTATCCTGCCAAGATGAAATCATGCTGTTTTGGACTGTGACGTAAGCTTTTGTCTAGGCAGGACTTATATCTGGAAATGAAAAAGGCAACAATGCCCTTGCAATAATCACATGATACGGAATTCCAACGGGCTGATGTTCTACCGAAGTTTGCGACACGAGTATACTCATCCAAGGGTATCAAGGCGCATGTCGTGTATTGGACATTCGCACTTGCATAATTGGGACGCGAAGCATGACGTCCCCGTGGAGGTCCTGTGCATCCCGATCTTTGTAAACTAAGCTGATTTTCATTTTGACAAAAGACCTCAAAATGGATGAATGCGCGGCATCACGGCAAATGCTCGCATACATCGCGACATCCGCTTGTGATACTCGGATACAGGAGATTGATTTTGCTTGGATCTGACTGAATGTATGATTTTCACGCCGACAGACTAAGCCGACAGACGAACGTTACAATTTTGGGAGATAGGCGCACCGCAGCCTCTGATAGCCTCACGACACTAAGCTGAACTTGACCACACATACTTTTGACTATCAGGCTTATACATAATTGGAGGTAATTACATCAAATCTAACTAGCGGTAGGCATACAGAATACCTGAACACCATCCATCACCATTGATCATAATGATCAAAGTGGCCACAGCAATCAGGCCTCATCAACTCGAGTTTGACCGAACCAGGGAGAAAGAAGACGTCCTTCCTGCATCATATTATTCGGACCTTCTTCTACAAGGGTTTACTTCATTTATGCTTTGGCGATTGAAGGGCTTTGGCCTCAGCGGCTACAACATACGTTCAGTCGTCCCGCGGTACGAGGTGATGGCCAGACAGGACAATGATAGGGGTTGGGCAAAAATGATGTCTACTTGCAGAAGATGTGCAGTCAGCCCAATGAGGAACTGCCGCCCATGCTTGAAGCAATTCTTCTGCGCTTTTCACAGCTTTTGACTGCCCATGTAGAAACCCCAGACGGGGGCAATTCTGTCACTACGGAAGAACTCCGAGCCCTATGTCGTCTTTGCTTATAAGGATCCTTCACTCAATGGAATCACTTGAAAATCTCCTGGAATACATGCAGGCACCAAAAACCAATCCCGGACATACATTCTGCGACAGAAAGTTTGAAGTCACAGGTGCGATATGCGCAAGAGAAATCAAGGAAGGGATTACGCGACTTCCATTCTGTTTATCAAAAAACTTGCAAAACAACCACCCCTATCCACATGTTCAATTAAGTAACAAGCGGGAGTTGAAATGGAGGTTCTTTTCAAAGCAGAACAGCAACTCAAGAATCGCTAAACTAGCACCGACCTCGGTGAAAGTGCATTGTAGCCAGGGCAAGCCGCAAGTCCAACATCTTGAAGGCTCTCGGGTTTTGGACCCCACTGAGATAATGCCGGACCGACCACTCCGGGATATGAGCACGAGTCAAGCACTGCCACGGATCCTGCGTTTCTGAGGGCCGCTATCCGAGGAGTCATAAAAAAGGATGTCATTATGAGGGGCAGTGAGCAACACATACCTCTTATTTTTGTCTCCGGTACAACAGGTGCCTCTTAGAAGGAAGGGTTTAGGGATATATTAGGCGTATGTTGAATCTTCCCGAAGTTCCACAAGTTTGAGTAATCTTTTAAGGTTTTGATGCTTCCATGGAAGTTGAACTGGGCGATGTTCAAGCACAAAATGGCAGTGCTATGTTCACACGAAGACACAGATGCTCAGCACAGCCAAAAATCAATATATGTCATATGTTGTGCTGTGCCACCATAAAATCAAGGTTGCATATATACAGATT
>KZ122780.1:0-10436 GCA_002157025.1 Melampsora abietis-canadensis | reverse complement strand
CCTTGATGACCAATTATACCTCCAATCATTCTCCCCTGCTCAATTGAAGGGAAGTTGATTAATGTTTGCAGTGAATGAAAATGTTTTCCTACAAGGGCAAATTGTGCCTAAAAACACCAAATAGTTGAAAGCCATCAATGCAAGGACTGCAAAAACCGTTTCATGTTCCTGTAAATATTGAATGAAACAAAGCCATCAGAAATGGTATATAGAAACGTGTGTGAATGTGAGCCCAAAATCCAAACTCATCTTCCACAAATCAAGCTTGTCCTGTCCTGCGACCATCAAGTGAGCTCCTTCAATGTCATCTACATAATGGGTTTGACATATGTTTTCTTCCGAATGAGAGGTGACTTGTGTTGTAAATACATTGTATGCTGAGCAGGTGGGAAGTGGAAAGGCAGAAGGTCAAGGTCTTTTGGATGGGGGATCAGTTTCCAATGGTCAATTGACATGATCAGCAGGCCATTGGTCTAATGCCTCTTCAAAGGCGTCTTTGAAAATGTGTTTGGCTCAAGCAATGTCATTGGGGTAGTTGAGATCAAAGGATTTTAAGCAGAATTGGGGACTCAGGATGGTTGCCAACACAACAGCATCCAAGGCAGCTTTGTTGGCTTGATAACTCTTGAGCTTATGGGACATAACCTTCAGCATGCTCCTCAATTTGATGTTGTCTGACTGACTCTCCATGGTATCAATATTGTGGGTGATCTAGAGGTACTCAGCAAGCAGTACACATCCAGTGGGTGAATTGCCCTCCATAAATTTGGTGGCATAGAGAAATACCTGAGGAATGGAATACATAGTAATAAAATTAAGTAAACAAATAAAAGCAACATAAAAAACCACAATGATACAAAAAAGGAAAAGTACAAACCTGAAGTATCTTCACCAATACCTCAATTTAATCCCATACTTCAGTCAATATATAGACCCTTTGGTAGTATCAAGTCTTTCAATCACTGAACAGGATTGCATCTATGACCTACAGATTGGAAAGTCGTAGTCATTAGAGGAAATGTAGGAAACAAAGGCTGAAGGCTAGTACTTACATTGTGTGCATTGCTCAAGCGTTTGAGATGATCAACATTGATGTTTCAACATACCCCCCACCCAGCAATAAGAAAGAGGGCCTTATCACAGAGCCCCAACACAAGTCACTGGAAGGCCAGTGCATTCCACGTCATAATTTTTTTTAATTCTTTTTCAAAAGCTTTTTGAAACTGATGTAAATCAGCTGTCAATGAGTTATCATATGGACATTTACACATTATAAGACATACTGTTTTCTTCATTGACAGGATCTTCACAAGGCTTGAGCCAGATCACAACCCAGGCAGGTGTCTGGCCGCAACTTTGTATCCCATAACTGATAAAATTACAAAACACGCGCACAAAAACATATTTATCAAAAGAAAAAAAGAATGGAACCCCCCTCACAACTCCTTTATTTATACCCAACAACACTTTGGTAGAGCTTTTGAAACAAACCCCTTTTCCTATTTTGATGTCTTTCCACTTTTCTTATTTGTTCTTGTGTTTTTTTTCATCATGATATGTTTCCATATTTGAGTGCTGTAAGTTGTTTTTACTCAAGTTGATTTGGTTAAATGCACTTCAAGTTTTCTAATTGCTATTGATGAACTCTTGGTGCTCCTTCTTTTGATTGTGATCTCTTGGTCTTGATTCAGAGTTCAATAATTAAGTTCCCTGTTGATGCTTCTCTTTTGTTTTCTTTTGTTTTACATAACACCAACTGATTTGTCTCCTACTTGAGTCTTATTTTCTTTGATCTGTGTTAGTTGATCTAGGTGGTTTGATTGATCTATTAATTGGATTTCTTCTTTCATTCCATTTTGTGTAAGCCAGTTTTTGATTTCCTTCAATTGGTTTTGAATTTGGTCATTTCTGGAATTTGGATTCTTATCTGAGCTCTTTTGTTGTTGTTCTCTTGAGCATTTTGTCATTCATTACTTGATTTTCTTTGACTTGCTTCAAATCTGATGTGAATGATTTGATTTAATGGTCTTATGATTCAGATCTTTTGGTTGGTACTGTTGGATACCCCAGAGAACGTATGCCAACGGTACCAGCCTCAAATTGTTGATCATTTGAGGCTGGTACTGTGTAAAACCAATTTTTGGGGTGTTATACGGTACCAGCCTCAAATTGTCAATGATTTGAAGCTGGCACTGTGTAAATTCAATTTTTGAGGGGTATACGGTACCAGCTTCAAATTGTTGATCATTTGAGGCGGGTCCTGTGTAAAACCAATTTTTGGGGTGTTATACAGTACCAGCCTCAAATTGTTAATTATTTGAAGCTGGTACCATGTAAATTCAATTTTTGAGGTGTATACGGTACCAGCTTCAAATAATTGATGATTTGAGGCTGGTACTGTAGGGATTCAGAGAACTAAAATTGGAGAAGTCACATCTCAATACAAAAATCAAATCATCAAAGAGAAAAGACAACATCTGATGATTTAAATTGAGAATAAAAATATCAGATCACAAACAGAAAGAGGAAGCAAGTCAATAGAACAATTGAACAATCTCAACAGGAACAAAACCACATCTATGATATCCAAGAGGCCCTCACTTTATGCAATACACACATACTTGTCCAAACACAACACCTCAATTCCCACTCCCTCATGCTGGTTCAAAAATTGGCCAAATCTGCACATGAGACTCAACTGGAGTCATATGCTATAAAGTAGATAAAAGGTGATAATTTTCTGAAGAATTTGCTGAGTCACTTCATACCAACTCCACATATATTGCACATAATATCACCTAGGTGAGTGTTCACTAGCAATGTTATTGTATTAGCAATGACTGTGCACCTTAAAATGGGCCATTGTGTTGGAGTTATATTCATTCCATTATGTATGCTTGTAAAAGTTGTATAAAAGTCTTAACTACACACAAATATTATTATAAGACATTGTACTTTTTCATTTACATTTTCAAGTTTGTTTGTGTCATATTTTCATTTTTGTACTACGGCATCATTATATATGACATCATCCATACTGTTTTCATTTTTGTTTCTCTACTTTATAACCTGATCCTTATGCAGTTCTCGATTTCTCTTTTTCTCATCTGACTGCATCATTTTCAATCTTACTATAAGATTAGTTAGATTTCTTTTTGTTTTTATCATATACTAAGATTGCTTTTGTGGTTTGGATTCAGTCCAACACGTCATTGCTGTCTCCCTCTTGTGAGTTTGCATTCCCCATGAAATTGAAAAGCCTGGGGGGTTCTCTTCTTCACATTCTTGTTAATTGACACTGGTACACTAGGCTTGGGAGCAATCAATGTTGTTTCTGATTGGTTGACATCAGCTTCAGGTCCAGTAGCCTTGTATTCAGTTTCTACGATTGCATCTTCAGGTTCTTCAGCCTGGTCATTAGGAATTTGCAGAGCATGCCGGGAATCTGGTGACTGAGTTACAAAGCCAAGTCAAGGGCATACCAGGCTATGTGGTCAAAGAGATTGGGCATACAAGGGAAGAACAAGGGAAGTCATGGTCTCAAGCTTCAGGGTGGTTAGATTTGGCTTTCTGGTATTGCCTGATGGAGACATGGTCAAATTGGTATTGATTAAAAGATGGCAACAGTAATTTACTTGTATTGGAATAAGGGTTATCCCTAGTTCAGTGAGTGGACTACAGTAATTTGGATTTACCCCCGTAAATGGGGCCATTTCTTCTCGACAACTTTCCACTGCATCAACAAATCTCAATTCCAAAAATTCAGTTTCCCTGTAAGCTGTTCATGAAGTATAATATTTCCTTCTTTCTATAAGTTATTTATCCATTCACTCTTTATGATATCAGAACCACCTGTGATACACATTAGACTTGGATCTTTCACATCCCTTTGTACACTACTCCACCAGAGGTGTCTATTTCAAGTGATACTTGTCAAACACATTCTCACTGGCCAGGCAGAAATTCCAAGCCAATAAGGTTTGTGTTCTATCCTTCTCTTGCATCTGGAAGTGGCTTTATTTGTAGTGATGATCTGATTCATGAGTGTTTGAACGGAAGAAAGATCATAGTTGATGATTGGTGTTGTTGAAGCACCATCACCTTGATCCAAATTCTTTCTGTGTATAAAGACCTTCCATTTGAAAGATATGGAGAAAACATTACACATGTTGACTTGAAGTTGCTGTAGTCCATTAGCCTAGCCAGTTAGGGCTTGTCTAACAGATATCTCTTGGCATGATCAACTCTAGTGGAACATTGTACAAAGCGCTCTGAAATATTGAAGTCTAATGTTTAATGCAGGTGGGTTTTGAATCATAAAGAGTAAACATGTATCTCATTTTTAGAAATAATGAAAGTTGATGGTTGACAACTGGCTCACATGGACACTGATTTTTTTTCATTTGGATTTTTGGACATAGTGAACAGTAGTTGAGAGTACATGAACAAACAATTAACAAGGGATTACTGTATGCTGGCGGTGAACATGGTCTCTGTTAGTGTGAGAAAAGCCGCATTTCTGTAGTCAACTCACCTCACTAGGGAGACTTAGCTTGGCAGATTGCCGGTGGCATTAACACCTCAAGTGGTTGGAAGTCCAAATGGCCATGAGATATTGAAGTATGTTGCTTACCAAAACTCAGTGTAAAGTCATAAAGAATGAACAAGTGCATCAGCAATTTTTACATAGTCAACAATACTCAGACCTTACAGGTAGATGGTCAACTTTCTGAGCTTGGTTATTTGCATGGAGAATTTGCTGCCTTCACTACTCTCACAAAAAGTGAGACTTGGCTTGACAAAAGTCCTTTGGAAAAACCTCTGGTGGAGTAGTGTACAACAGGATGCTTTGGGTCCAATTGTCCATCTTTATGTCCAGATAAAAACTTTGTCACTCTGTTTATACCTATTGTAGTTGCACCTGGAGGGAAATTCTACAGCCAGCTCTTCATCTATTCATCTAGTATGTATTTGTACCACTCTGTATACATCTCTGATGGGCCTACCACCCACCAGACAAAGTACCCTGTGATATATGCATATTTCATTATAATCAAGGGAGTCACCCCAATCTTCATGCTTCCATCAAGAGTTGAGTATCATGTTGTATAAATTAGACAGATGCAGATGAGATTTCTGCCACATGACACAGGATGAAAAGAAATTCAATATTCACCTGACGTTCAAAATATTTAGATTGTGTTTACACTGTGATTTTCTGAATATAGAATAAAGTTTTGTTCTCCATTGCATTGGCTGTGCAAGACTTGCATCATCTTCAAGACAAAACATCAGCCATTGAAAATCAAATGTAGGGACTGGTTTGAAGACTAGATTAAATATTCAATGTCAACAGCCATGCTCTATGAGATAAAAAAAATTACAAAGTCTGAATAAGTAGTTTTTTGTTTTAATGATTCTCTATCTTCATCTATCTTGAACATAAACTTTCAACCCATTTTCTTGATCATTATCAATTAATCATAATTTTTTCCTTAGTTGATTCAATTCACACTTACCCACTATATGATGAGATGTGTAAACTTATACATGTGGATCTTTCAATTGTTTTCATCAAGACCAGAAGTTGATGGTTTGGAAAAGATGGTATTACTATCAGGATGCAAGGGGTTGGATTTTCAATTAGGGGTTTCAACCTCACCAGGTTATTGCACCCAATCCTATAAAGGTGAGAGAAGAGAGCTGTACTATCTCCTTGCTCAACTACTAGATGACTACAGGCTCAAATCCAATTTAGTTGGTCCAGATGTTGAAATTTTTGCAAAACCCAGAGATGCTATGAAGTCTGCAGATATCAAACATAGAATTGGGTATACTGGTGTGAGACCAAGAGGGAATTGGTCTTCAACATACCAAAAATACATCATCTCATTTTGGATGACCCGTCAGTAATTGAAATACATTATTTCATGGATCTCATGGCCTGGGTACTGAATCATACAACAATATAGATAGAAACATGTACAATAAAATTAGATATAATCCTAACTTACAGCTTGTCTTGGAATCTCAAATTGTCCAAACCAACTTGATTGAAAAAGTTCAAAATTTTCCAAAACATTTTGAACCTGTGGAGAATGTGTTCATGAGCTGGATTCAATTAACTTTGATATCTCAATCAGAGGTAATCTTGAATTACATCAAGTCAATAGAGGATCCCTTGTGAGTAATAATCTATTAGATTAGTGATAAAACAGGAGGAGCAGATAACTGACCCTGGTATTTGTCAACAAATAGCTCTTCACATACTTTCATGTCAACACAATTCCAGATACAACCTTATGGTTTGAAGATAGATCCACCTGAGATATCATGGGATGATATCAAGATCATTCATTTCTGGTCAACTCGTGAGTAATTAACTGAGTTACTTCACCTTCACCTTGAACTGATCCTACTCTCTTGCACTCCAAGATGTGTGTGTATTCCTAAAGATGAAGAAACTTGGAGAAACATCATCATTAGAAAAATCTTTAGAACCTATAATCAAGTTTGATTTTGAAGAAACAAGTCATATAATGAGAGAATTTCTTGTTCATCTAGATCAACATCAATCTGATCATAAAGTTCCAATTCTTGCTCATTTCCTTCAATACTTTTCTCAAAAGACTGAACATAAAGATCAGTGCAAGTTTGCACTTGGAGTGCTGAGAGAATTTGATAAAGAGTCTTCCATCATTCCAAGAATTTAAACTTCTTGTGATCATAGTTTTCAGCATGTAGGGTCTTTGATTCAGACAAATCCCAAAGAGACATCAAATCTTCACCAAGGGCCAAAGGGTTCTCAATAGGAAGAGCGATTTCAGAGCTTAAATCCAACCCCTCCTTGTTGAACTTCTGTTAAATTTTGTAATGAGAATCTATCTTGAATTGGTGTAAATTACAAGTCATATAATTTCATCCAGGATTGTTTGACTTTGTGACCAACATTCCTAATTGCATTGATTGATCCCTGATGGATCTATGAAAATGGGAGTGATCAAAGAGAGTCAAAAATTACACTGGGGATGCAGAAAAGAAGGTGTGCCTGAAAACCCCCCAAAAATTGGTAGGCACCCCAAAACTTAGGTATAGGTCTTACAACCTAACAAAGAGGGTGAAGGGAGCTTTGTTAGGTTGGATTGTAGTCATACAAGCCTCAGATATGGGTTTTGGTGATTGGTTCATTCACTCATTTTTGATCTGACCCTATTCCACCCACGAAACTCTGAACAAATTCAGTTGAATGGTCTCAGTGCACGTGTAATTGGTGCACCTGGAGCTCAGAACCCTGAAGATGTCAATTTTGATAGTTGTATCTCTTGCTTCATCTCACTTTTTTGTTTAGCAAAGTAGTTTTAGACCTGAAGTCATCAAACTACATGTCTTTTTTAAGTTTGGCTCAAGTTTTGGACATGATAATGCGCCGGGCGTGCCAGTGGCACCTTCACAAAAAAGGCTGCGCTCCCAATGTAAGGACTCAAAGGGCAATTGACCAAGAAAAGCAATAGAATTCACCAACTTAACTAAGTTCCAACCTGCATCTTGAGCAAGCCTTAGCAAGCAGGGGGACTTCCCTGTGATGGTAAGTTTTGTGGTGACAACCAGATTGAGGGTTTGGTGGTAGGAATTTGTCCTAATACAAATTTTTCAGATCCAATTACAGAATCTTGTCTTTTGGAACTATGTTTTGATTCGTCTTCTTATATATCTTTCTTTCTATTTAAGTTTTAATTTTGCAATCAAAAAGAAGTTTTCCTTGAGCTCAAAAAGAGTGCTTTAGCATCCCCAGCTGTGCTGTAAATTTGTATTGTACGGAGGGTTGCATGGATTGTTTAGGTAAGTGTTTGAGGTATGGAATTTGAACAATGTACACCCATGGTTCCCTACAGTACAGCTTAATAGCATAAATGAGGAGGTATGCCATGGGTTAGTTGATCGTCAAGAGAGGTGATTTTCAGAGATTCTGGTTGCATGAGTGGGATTTTATGGGAGAAATAAGGTACAGATGAATTTAGGGAGCAAGCTGAAATAGAACAAATCTGGCCTATTTTGGCTTGCATGTAGAAAATTGAGGTGAATTGCCTAAGCAAAGTATATGTTTGGGGGTAACGGCTGTGGATGAAAATACACCAAATCTATGTATGTCATGGTTTACGGCACACAGCTGGGGATGCTCTTAGAGTGCTGTGAGTCACACAAACAGAAGGGTATTTAATGTAAGACCTTGTGAACCTTGTGGTTCAAAACCATGCTGTTGATCATGAAGAAAGACTTGTGACAAGAAGAATTGGCTTCTGCTGCTTACATGAGAGGCATGAGAGATCTGATTGGCAATCAAAACCCACAGCTTTTTGACCACTATAATAAAACCTAGTCCTAAAAATGAATTCCCATGTTGACCCAGCCCTGAGTAGTCAATTCAAATGTTGAAGGCAGTGATCAAGTGCTGGAGGTCAGTACAACTGGAGATCAAGAGGTTGAAGAGTTCTCTCAAAACACTGCAATCAGAATATGTCATTATATCAAGACAACATCTACAATGACTCCTAAGGAATTTATTCAAATTTTGCTTGATTCTGAGGTCACCAGAGTTCCTGAACAACTTCAATTCTGGGGTATGCAAACTGGTCGTGATTTGACCAAGAAACTCATCTTAATTATCAAGAAGAGAGTGATTGGGAGTAAAAAAGGACGGTACTGCCCAATGGAGTGCCTTCATCTTGAAAGGGGTAAGTCGCTTCCAGAGACATCACAGGGCTGAATTGTTCCTAATGGTGTTGTGTGTATATAAGGCCCATCAAATTGTTAATTGCATAGAGCTGCCTCAAGGCTATGCTCCAAAAGGAAGCTTTCATAGCTCTGAGCATGTGGACTGTGAGTTTTTTGGAAGAAATTCCAAGGCCATTTGTGAGAATATCATGGAAAATAGTATGCCTTTCCTCAATTCTTTAATGTATGAGAAGATTGAGTTAGCTAATATGGAGCAAGATGAATTGCATGAGGATAATTCAAAAAAGGCTATTAAAGAAACAGATTTACCTGCAAATGATGATAGTGTATTAGAGGCCATTCCTGCGGAGTCAATAGATGGTATATCACATTTGAAGAAACCTTCCTCCAGCAGTACTGATGATCATTGATGGAAGGATGTACATATTTGTGTTGTAATTTAAGTTGATTGGATGCAAAGGAAAAAATTAACAATTATGTATTTCTTCATTTAGCTTTCTTGTACTATACTTGCAATGATAGCTTTTGCCAGCAACAGAAGCTTCAATGGGACACAATTACAAAGTCAATTACCTTCATTGCTTGTGGTATCTCCAAGCAAGTCAACAATCATCTACACTTACTTGGATTAACAACTAGCCATCAAACTGGATTGAAAACCATGGGAAACCGTGGAAAAGCTTCTGAAAAGATCATAAAAAATCAAATGGCGCAAAAATATAACCTTGAGCCTTTCACAACACTTGATAATATTGTCATTCAAGCATGTGTTCACAATCCACACATTGAGGTGTCTACAAACTTGTTCCATGGCTGTTATGGATATGTTCACATCTTACCTGCACATCTTCTGGATCACATTGACCCCAAGGATTCTAGTCTTGAGTCTCTTCTGAAGTACATAAAAAAGTCAATCAAAACCATTTGATATATTCCCAATATTGCGCAGTCAGGAGAATCAGATACATTGGTCCCTTGTACTGAAGTCACAGCTGGCTAAAGCTCCCCTCAATTATGAATTCAAGAAAGACTTGCCAACCTACAAAACTTGTAAGAAATCACTTGCAACCGTCCCTCCTTCAGTAGACCAAATCAGAAGGCAAAAACCCAATCTAGTGATGCTCAAGATGATGAGTGCATCTGACCCCTCCTCTGAATGTGTGTCTGATATGCTCAATCAATGTTTAAAGCAGACTGGAGAAGGCCTGGATCAATGTGCTGAGGGAATGCAAGTATTTGAAGGAGATATGGGAACTTGCTTGAACTTTGAGACATTTACTTGCCAGCACTTTCTGGCTGGGGTAGCTGAAGGATCCTTAATTAGTGTTCTCAACATGCTTGGACTAGCTCATACTTTGTGGAATTTAGCCAGCAAGCTCATAAGCCACAATTGGGGTGATTCAAAGGACTCAAGTGACACTGGTCTTCATCAGACAGCTGGTGCGCTTTCAATGCCAACAGACAGACTTCCATCTCAACAGGATTTTGCTTCATTGCTAAAAATGATTCACAAAAGTCATCTTGCTACTCTAGTATCTTTATTGAGATATGTATCATTTCATTTTCAGCTATACGTACCTCTTGAGCTGATGCACTGCAAACATTAAACAACTTCCCTTCAATTGAGCAGGGGAGAATGATTGGACGTATAATTGGTCATCAAGGATTGATAACTGCACACTGGATCCATAGCACCCACACTA
>KZ122775.1:3532-14853 GCA_002157025.1 Melampsora abietis-canadensis | reverse complement strand
TATCACTTCACTCTGCCAAGCTGATCCATCACTTTCGATTCAAGTTGCCACATCACAGATCATCATTCTATAAAAACTTGTTCTTCAACTTATCCAATCTACCCTTTCAATCATCATCCTCTTTCTTCACAATACAAAGCTTTACTCATCCTTAATCCAATCGGATCAAACATTTCATTTTCCAATCTCTATCTCATCTTTCCATCAATCAAACACACTCTTCTACACATCTTTATCTTCTTATCTTCATATCCTTTGACGTTAGTTCTTCACCTTTCATCTTCACGGTGAAAAACTCTCACTTATCACTTGTTCTGCGATTCCAGGCTTTGAAAATGTCATTCGATACGATCTCCACCACTAGCAATGACCACAATCTCTCTCGAGTTTCATCCCATCAATCAGAGAACCGTGATGGGTTTTTCCAAGCTTACTCTTTCCCACCCAAACCCCATGCCATCCAACGACCGTCTCCATCTCAAACCAATCTCAACCAATCCAATCCATTCGAGAGCATCAGCTCAGTCCAACCTCCGCCTAAACCATATCGTTCGATGTCCGTACCCGGTGTGTTTCCTCTAAAGCGTCGACAAAGCTCTGCCAGTCCGTTACGTAAGATGAGTTATAGTGAAATAACCATCGATCAACCATCGATCATCAAATCACAACACGATGGTTCTTCTCACCTTAGAAGAGCCTCGGTCGGAGGACACCCGAACCATCAGGTCTCAATCAATCATCATCGAAGGTTATCCAATCCTGGATCATTCAGCCTTAAACACGATCGACAACCTAGTCCATTAGGAACTAGAGGTTCGATTACCAATCGATCTCATTCGAACTCAGTCTCTAGCGCTTCAAGTGGTTACTTTTCGGATCTGAGTGATCTCACTAGTCACTCATCCATCCATGAACCTGAATCCACCAAGCCTGATGCTTGTCATCCTAATCAAGTTCGAAACATGGCCTCCAAATCAAAACCGTCTCCTCTTGGTTCTCGTAGACCATTATCGATCAGTAACAGTTTGCTCTCTACGATTGACGATGAATTGGCTATCACACCTTGATCGCCTTCATCTTTGTGTACACCTGTTGTTTTGTTCATGTGATGGGAAGTGGTGGGATGGGTGATCCGTTGAAGTGGCTTTTCTTTGCTCCTTTTTTTATAACTCCACTTTTGCCTTTCTCGTTTCTCATTTGTTGAACTTTTCTCCATTCTCCAAGCCGGAAAAAAAATCATGTGGTCTTACACTAGCTATCTCTATCATCAAAAAACTAATCTTGATTGCATCATCATCATCATCATCATCATCATCATCATCGTATATGTGTGTGTAGCTTATCAATCAAACAATTACTATGTAGTAGCCTTTCTCGTTTGCTAGAATGTGTTTCAAATAGTTTGTTAGACAACCCAACTCACGATTTCTTTTTTCTCGCCTTTGCACAAATTTATCATTGTTTTTTTTTCATTTTGATTTCGAATACATACAAGGATCGTTTTGTTTTTCTTTGTTGTATGATGGAAAGTTTTATCTATAAACAAAAATAGTTGAAATACATAAGGATCATTTCAATTCATTTAGCTTTTGGACTAGGCAATTGGTGCCCAGCTGCCACATAGTGATGGGTGTGCCAATACAATGTATGGCTACAAGCATCTTGGGCAAGGACATGCACTGTACCACACCCCCATTGCAATTTACCCTCAATGAACCATAGCTGCTCCCGGAGGTCTGCTGCCTCGATAGGCTTGTCCTGCAGACTTCTGTAGACTTGCCTTGCCAAGGGTTCAAAGCCCCTTTGGGCTCAACTTGCAGATTCATGAAGAAGAGCAATACATATGTGTTGAGGTACATCACAGTGGGATGCCCTGAAGTAGAGATACGTTACTCCAAACAGCAAGAGCCATTAAAGTGCTGAGTGGTAAGGGCTTGTTTGGTACCATTCCATATACAGTCAACTCCCTCCAAAGGCATAGAGTTTGGCGGCGGATTTTTTATGCCTTTAGAGGCTTATGCCGTTTGGCAAACACTCCCACAAAAGGCATAAAGTATGCACATCTACGCCAAGCCATTTACAGGCATAAGATGGGAGTCGGGAGGCGTTGAGGACCGGGTGAAGGACCGACTCCATCGGATACCCCAAGAGATACCACCAAGTATATATACCGGGGGTCCAGGGCTGATTTTGACAGGCGCAACCCGAATTCTAGGCCAATATTATGCCGCTAACGCCTTGGGTTCAGCCCAAAATTTTATGCCTTGAGAGGTTAAAGGATTTTATGCCTTTAACTCCAAATTTGGCCGCCGCCAAAAATGGCGGCGCCAAAATTTATGCATCAAGAGGTTTATGTCTTTATACCGCTATGCGTTTAGAGAGAGTTGACTGTACATATATTGTAATATACTACACCAAAGCAATATACTGTATAACATGATATCCATATATTGAATTTTGAGAAAAGCACAAGTGTTTGGTCAATACCATATATCAAATTGTATATCAGGATATATTTGTCAATGTGGATAAACAGCCTTGAGGCTGTATATTGAACCAATGAACTCTTTTTGGCCCTTTTCCTGTTCCATGCCATCCTCTCCCCCAACCCTTTCACCCTTCCTTTGATGATCACCTGCCCTGCTTATCACATACACCCTCCTACATCATGACCAATCACATTTTCCAACCATCACCCCTTTGAAGCCAGCCAATTCTTTCCTTCTTGATCCTCATCCTTTGTCTTTGTTATGATTTTTCAACCATCTTGGTTCTAATTTTTTAATCACCATTGTTCTGATGTTTCAATTGTCTTAGTTTGATTATTATCAAGACTATTTTCATTGTTATCAACCTTGGTTTCAATCACTATGAAGGGCACCAAGAGACCGCGGGCCCATGAGCCCTTTAGGTGGTAGATGACCACAATGAGTGGTTTTCAAAATCGATCAAAAGGAAGGCTAGAGGGGCACAACAAGTGGTTTGGAAAATGGCTTGATTGAACTTGAAAGCTTCCTCAAAAAGAAAGGTTGATGACCACAATGGAGGCATTGAAGATGATTTGATTGTTCTCAAGAACCTTTGGATGATTTATGAGTTTCATCCAATATGTTCATTTCATATGTTTGTTACCAAACCCTCAAATGGTGATCAAGAGGTCAACAAAATTCATTGTGATCTTTGGTTGACCTTTTTTGGTTGAGTGTTTGGTAAATTACAGAACCAAACAAATGATATTGCAATCTGCCCCTTGAGATAGGGGGGCTCAATAAACCGTTTTCTGGTAACAATATTTCACTTTTCCTACCAATTGGGCCCTAACCTCTTTATTTTCTTCAATTACTTTCATTTATTATATGTAGGTAGATTTTCCTTTTTTTTTGAAATGCAATAAAATTATGGGATATAAACATGAAACCTAGGTTTTTGCCTGGATCCTCAAATTTCACTTTTTGGGGAGCATCAGACTTTTGTATGTCTTGTGATAATTATCAGGTGATGATCCAGGGCTCTTTATAGACATTCCATGATACACCCATAGCCGTGTAAAAGGGCATGCCCAATGGGCCTTGCTGCGCACAGGGCGTGTAGGCCATCACTTACCTTGCCCTCACAGCCTCCCCCATACCATACCATCCTGACTCCTCCATCCTCTATGTGTTGCACGGTTGCAGTCTTTTTTTCCTCTCATTCCTTCTTGTGAGTCCCAATCCCACTTTCCTTTGTTTCTCTTGCCTTGCAGAAAGTGCATGCTTACAAGCCCAACTTTTGAACGGTTGTTGTTTTTTTTGAGCATGCTCCTCACCAAATCTACCATCTGCCTCAATGAAGCACATCCACAACTTACAATCAGACCCCTGACACTTGCAAACCTTGTCTGATTTTTCAATCTTGCAAGCAAGGTGTACAATTTAGCTGACCAGGCATTTCAGTTTACCACAACTGACATTTGCCTCACTGGTCTCCTATTGCTTGCTGTTGTGAGTAAAATCTCTTGCTGAGCATTATCTTAAATGGTCATAGAAAATAGATAAGAAAAATAAACAAACAAAACATCATCAACAAGTAGTGAGGATAACACCCCATGGAAATTCAAATCATCACCCCACATTACTTTACTTTCATTCTTTACTGTTACTCTTTTGTATGATATTTCTTAAATTTCTTTTTTCAGTTTTTTTTCAGTTTTTTCTTTCATTATTTTATTGATGGATATGCACCCAAACAAAATGTGATGATGCATACACAATACATCATCACAACAGTTATATACACATATCATCTACATTCATGTAGATTGAACAGCCTTTCATATACTCTTGGACTTCTACGTTATTGGACTGGCTCCTTAGGGAACTCAAGACTGATCTTGTACTATATTACTTTGGAGCCAGAGTGTAGCAATTATTGAACCATACCTGCTTTGGTTTGAGAATCTCAATGTCCCTTTGGGGCATCAGACCCTGAATTCCCTCTGTGAGATCCATTTTGAGTGAGGAGAGATTCAGTCCTTTACACAAAGCAAACAACCCTCTTGTCCTTCTTATTTTGTTGAGTTTTAGTTTTCTTTCTTCAGATATGGCATATCTCTTTGGGTACTGGTGATGAATTGGCCAACATTGATAACTATCACACATTATCAAACAAAGAAAATGTTGTACTGACAAATACTAAACCTTACAATCCATTACCTTCAGTTTATAAACAATAGTGATCCTTATACACATGATTTTATCTTGGATTGGTGGTGTTGAGAACAAGAAAGATAAATCTGTCTGAAAAAAAAAGTTATATGAGGGAAACAAATAATAAACCCTTGTGATCCATGCAAAGTTATGTTTTTGAGTTTTATTCGTGCTGTGTCTTTCTTTCTTTTCTTTTTAATACCATCAAGTTGTGTGTCAATCATTTCACTTATTGCTTACAAAGGGCAGCTGCAAGGCAGCTTTAACCCTTGGGATCTTAGAGTGTTGTTACAACACTTTTGTGTACTTTTCACCCCTTGTGGTGGTGAAGGTACAATATTGCCTTACAGCTTGGCCTTGAAATGTGTGATTACAAAGCTCTAAGGAATCTGGTGTGTTTGGGTGGTGGTGGGGTCTTCAGCAAGGGAGGGAGGTTAGCAATGTGGTATAGTGCTACGGCAGACAGGTGGGATGATGTTGGCCTAGAACCATGAAATGAGAGAAAGTTGCAGGTCATGTTTGCTGCAGGCAATCATGTGAGAAACTTCAAGGTACATCTCTGATTACAAAATTTTCTGCACACAAGCATGAGTCTAGTGCTGTACAATTCTTTTAAGAAGTTTTATCAGACCCGGTTTGATAATTATCACAAGACATACAAACGTTTGATCTACCCACTTTTTGGGTGTAGTTTGCAAACTGGGAATCTGGGCGACCTGTTCCTAGCTTTTTGCATGATTGAATCCCCTGTTGAAACTTCACTGCTTCACTTTGGTTTGATACTTCAAGTTTGGTGTAGGTCGCACCTCACATCATTGCCTCACTGACTTCACAACAACTCTCCTTCCCCTCCATAATGCCTAAACAAGCCCTCAGGAAAACAATCCAAGTTGAACAACATGCACAAAAACCTTTTTTGCTCAAAACACACACGGAATCTCAGCTTCTCAAGATATGGATATCACCACTGTTCAAATTGGTGTTTAATTTAATAAACAGACAAGGGGTTTGAAGCAATATATATTTACAATGAAAGATACATACAAATATTCTAGCAAAGATACAAAATTGAAAAAGTACAAGAGGAGGTTCCAAGATACAACAGATAGAATGTTTTTCGAAAGGAAATTGAAGACAGATATCTGATGTTTGTGATTAGGCCTTGGCAATGCTTGTGTGTTTACAAATTTGATAATGAATCATTGAAGAAATCTTTTAAACAAATTTGATTACAACACTTGAATTGAATTGGAACAATCTCCTTATTCATTTCACCAATTTCAATCTATTCAAAAGACTCTATCAAGTTTTGATTATTCAAATTTGACATTTATCGCATTTCCAAAATGATTCAGTAGGATTTAAGATTTGATGAAGTAATTCGGGCAATAAGTTAGCTTGATTAAAGTCTTTGATTGTTGAAGTTTTTAGCACTTTTTCTTCTTAGCCTTGGTTGGTTTTGAGGATTTAGTGAGCCAAGGCAAGGCAGTTGATTGAGCCAGTTGGATGGAACTGGCAAGGACTTGACTGAGTGTAGATGGTTTGATTTGGAGCTAGCCTGGAGCGAGTTGAGTAGAAGGATCATTGACATCCAAATCAGAGGATGAATTGACTGTTTGAACGGACTCTGATGGCAGTTCTGAATTGGATGGCATACTGAACTGACCGTGGCAATTGAGGGGCTGTGAGTGCAATGTGTGGCGGGGAAGGTTTTGAAGTTAAAAGATGAAAAGCTCAACAACTGGGACTCTCAATTAGCTTAACACAACCCCGCTCTGCACGGCCGCGTCTGCACCCTTGCAGAGGGGCTTGCAATTAATTGTGAGATCCTGGCACAGAGACTCCATGGATTAAGTCCTCTTATGTGGTTCTTCACATTTTCCTGCTTTCCACACTGATAAACACTACTTTACATTGCAGGCAAAGTTGTTCAGACTGGGCTTTGACACATATTCATATGCTCATATCATAGATACTCCAACTGATGCAGCCAAAAAAGGAGTCTGAACATTTTTATAACACCAGCCTGTATTGTGGTCTTTTCCAACAATTTTTGCATGCTAGTTTCTGCCTGTGGAAAAAACTCCCAATCTTTTTGCACATCCCACTTAACTATGTACATATGAGGGTAATATAAAAAGTGACTCTTCTGTGTGTTATACATGTCAAAAAATGTCTTCTCATCAACTTGTGACCCGCTCATGTCCTGTGTCCCGTTTGCTGACCAGACTGAGCCCCACATCTAGTTGTAGATCCCTGGGTTTGTTTTTGAAGTAAGATTTATATTTGTCTTTTAGGACCTGAATTTGTTCAGTGTCTTTATTGTTCCAGTTTGAAGCTGTCATAGAAATTTGACCAGATAGGGCCTTGGGTCGTGCCGCTTTGGTCTCTGAAATTGGTGTGGTTAGTGTTTGGTCCTGAAGGTTTGACTGGCTACAACAAATAATTGTTTGGCAGGTGGAGTTTAAGATCAATAGAGATGTTGATTTGTTGATATCACTGTTTAAAGATTTAAAGATGAGATATTTTGAAGCAGAAAGCAACTATGGAATTTGCAACATGAGAAAATCCAAGGATCTCAGTTCAATAGGTCCGCTGGCAGAATCAGAGAAAATATCTTTTGGACTTTCAGATTTAATCATTTCTTCTAAATCACAGCCAGTCTGAATACAGGCGGTACAAGTAAAAACAGAAAGTTCACGTCTCCCCCAGGGCCACACCCTGCATGTATCATGTATGCTGTAGTGGTTTTTTGGCCCTGGGGGTGACATGAACTTTCTGTTTGGACTTGTACATCCCTTTACATGCGGGACATAAGAGCTCAAAAACTCAACTCAAGATCAAGATGATGAAGTGGTGATGACCAAGATATAAAGAGGGAAACACATGTAGCAAGCTAGTCTGAACAACTTTGCCCGTAAGGTAAAGAAGTGTTTGTCAGTGTGGAAAGCAGCAAAAAACAAAAAACCACATAAGAGGACTTAATCCATTGAGTCTCCATGCCAGAATCTCACAATCAGTTGCAAGCCCCTCTGTGAGTGCACAGACACGGCTGCGCAAAGAGGGCTCATGTTAAGCTAATGCTCTTGATTTTTTCCCAAGGTCCCAGTTTCCAAAACCTGAGTTGAGAATCTGGGAATCCGGGAACAAGAATCCGGATTTCATGTTTGTATCACATAAATACAACTTGAAAATGACATCACTCATGAGATCATCCCTATGGCTCTTTTCCATCTTCTCAACAACTTTTGTTTTAGACGTACAATACCAATTTTTGAAGACAAAAGGTCTGCCACTTTGCAATTAACACAACATCAGAAAAGAGTGATTCACTAAAAAAATTGGAACACATGTGATTGATTCCTCTTCTTTTTCTGAGATAATTGTTGATTGCATAGAACCGGGAAATCAGCAGTGCATATTATATGGTTGGGTTCCAAAAAGATGATGATGTACTTGAAATGTGGTGTCTTTTTCAAGTCTTGTTTTATCAATCCTTAGAGCAACAAACTAATTTGTAAAAGAACTGGATCAAATCAAGACAGTTCTTGGGAACACTAGGGGGAAACATTTGACAGTGACCAGATCCATGGATTCAGAACACTCACTTAAAGCTGGTCAAACTTCTGAAATAAACATATCAAACTTGGGACAAAAACACAGACATGATTGCCTTACACTGCCGTACAAGTATTGATACCCTGGTGGCCATGGTGAGAAACTGTAGAGTTGATCTTCATGATTGACCAGGAGGATGTGTAAGAAGATCTTCTGGAGGAAAGAGTTTTACATGGGACTAGGGCCGTGCTTATGTACATGAATGTCAAACCATCATGAACTTGGTGCATATGTTGATTAACACATGTACCACTGCTAACAACAATAGCCACCACACATTGAGCAACCTTCAGAACCAGTTTGGCTATTACTGTTATCAGACCTAGTACTGGTATCAGACTTGATGCAACCATTGGGAATTGATCAGTACCAGAGGTGTGACAACCACCAGAAGTATCATTCATGTCAATGAACAAATTGGGATACAGGAGTGGATGAGCAAGAATCTGAAGATGATGCTGATAGGTTTGGCTTACACTCTTCTTGCCATAAGTAGAGTGAACTCTACCATTTGTCTTTGCAGAACATACTTGCTTTTACATACAACTCAAGAAATCATGTACTCAAATCTTGTTGCATTGCAGAACGATCATGCTTTCCTTCAAGATAGTCATCACTGCTGTTCTAGCAGGTCAGTGGATTCAAATCCCATACAGACTGATCTTCATCTGCAGTTGTACTTAATCCTCTATCAATTCTTAGTCACAACTTCTGCCAGGAATGTCCAAGTTGGCCAAACGTGAATGAGGCCTTGACACCTCTCCCTGCCTTTCTGTGATCAACTTCAAGAACATTAACCTAACAATAATTTAATCAATCACAGTGTCACTTGTGATGTTCTTGAATTATCTTACCACCCAAATTTCTCAAGTTTAGGGTTCTTCCTTCACTTTTACAATCCTTTGATCACAGTGATGGTAAGTCTTTATTTCTCTCTAGAAACATTCTTCTTGAAAAGTTTGGGAAAGGTTTGATACTCACTCTATAGCTTCATCCGTACAGATGGACCAATACTCCTGCCATTGGCAATTTCAATTTCTTCATCACTTAATCAAGCCAAATTCTCTTCTGTCCTGCTTCACCCATTAATGAAACTCTTTGCTAATCCAAATAGAGCAATTCAATTATCATTACGTGAACTATTACCACAATATGATAAAAGATTGTGATCTCTTTCCTTATGCAGCAATGAGCACATACTTCATAGATATTGGCGTGAATGTAAGGTAGTGTTCCTTTCCTCAAGCAGTTGCACCAAATTCCTATTGGGACTCATATCTGTGATGCTAAAAATTTGCTTCTGATTGCTGTTGAAGCTTATAGATCCTTCATATGATTCCAAACCTTCATTTTCTGAATGTACCGTTTGGAAGGTTTGATATCTTATTTCAAGGGCAATGTGGGATTGGCAGACAGGAGGATCACAAGGTTTGACAATTATGCACTAAAAACCCATTGAGACTTTGTAAAAGAAGGAAGAAAGTGCAGTTAAATTCAAAGCTTTTGATTGATTATCACCATGCATTGGTTGAAAAAGAGATCACCAAAAGATATTTTGCCTGACAGCGCAAGGGGTGAGTGTGAGCCCAAGGCCATCATCTTAACCATGCTGGCAAGCCAGTGAGAGGTTGAGGGGATTCAAATATAAGAGTAATTATATTGATTGGTTCAATGAACCAATACCAGTAATTACACTGATAAGAACAGATACTACACTTGATCTAAGCCAAAAGGCCAGAATGGATACTTGATTGTTTAATGATTGGATATATCAATGTAAGGCTGAAGGGACTGAGTTCGATTTTGATTGAAGCAATCTTATTGGAATGGAAGTTGGAATGAGTGTTTTCAGGTGTTTTCTAAAAATCATTTGGTTGAAATCAGAAAAGGTGGGCGGCTGGGTGTGGAGATTTACATACATACATACATTTTTCTTTAGAAGACTTTGGAAGATATGCATCGAGATGTTATTGTAAAAGCGATTTTTTTTGATGTATGATCTTGCTATGACGGATAAAGGCTCACATCCACAACAGACAACAGACATCTCATGAAGTGCATCAAACAAGCTTCGATGAGTTTGTAGAACACCATTCACATTATTTTGGTCCTGGATCACTCTGGATGTTCACAAGCCAAAGTTAACAAAGGCAAAAACTTCTTTCCTTCCTACTTTGTCTGATCCCAGATTTTGAAGTCAAGAATGAGTTCTTCAAGCATGTCAAACAAGATCGGCAGGTGTGGTGAGTCTGAGTGGGCGGGCCTAAAGTTGCAATCCATCAAGATGACCCGTGATTTTTCTTGCTCCAAATAGGCTATATACATTATCATCAACGGCTCGGAAGCCGTTGCGACAGCTGTTTTTTCACGTCCGACTTACCCCCTGGTGTACATCATCGGTTCTACTTACATTTCATTCATCAACAAACATTTCTATCCGTCTTCCGACTCCTGGATTTCTTTGAAAATCATGTATGTATGAAACTCCCGAAGTGGAATGATCTGCTTTTCAGTGTAATCATTTTCAGTGTGGAAATTTATTCGGAATCATTTTGATATGTACCTATCATCAGCCAGGTTGGATTTCCTTTTTCCTGAGCAAGCATTCGCTACATAGCCACCCACTTCAATGCTATGTATTTGATGTTTTCAGAAAAATAATCCTAGGAGAATATGTCTTATATTACAGACCACCTCATGAGCCCATACATACATAAATTATTTGAACTTGCTCCAACAGTGCTGTATGACCTATACGGCAAAGGGGTGTAAGGAAACTTTATTAACATTTCCCCCATCGTAAGGATGATGAGGTTAGATACTGTAATTTGAAGATACGTGTGATGTGTGATGATGAATACATGAATTGAGATGAGTTACAAGATGTATATACTGAAATCAAGAACACACAGAGTTGATGATGAAGATGAAGATGAAGATGAATGAAGAATTGTGTGAAAGTCTAATTACATAAAAAATACATACATACATACATAATACATAATACATACATACATA